>CBVK0102607541.1:0-32217 GCA_900067695.1 Picea abies
GATCGGTCTCGGCATTCCTGCTGAACCGCTCTTCCGATCTCACTGAAAAAATAATAAACACATATACATAATACACAAGAATTTTTACGTGGAAACCCAAATGGGAGAAAACCACAAAATTATTTCTTATATATAAGAAGATTACATTCATAGAAGCACCAAATTCCAAAATTCTCTAGCACCAACTGGAAGGAGGCTCCAACCCCCTATTTATAGGCTCCAACATCAAGGAAGATACAACTCCCTAAATTCTCCAGCACCAACTGGAACAAGGCTCCAACCCCCTAGTTTACAGGCTCCAACATGAAGGAAGCTATGATTTCCTGTATTCTCCAACACCAACTAGAAGGAGGCTCCAACCCCCTAGTTTACAGGGTCCAACCTGAAGGAAGCTACGAATCCTTGTATTCTCCAACACCAACTGGAAGGAGGCTCCAACCCCCTTTCCTTGCCTCTTCCTTCCTCCCTGAAATATAATGGAGACTCAACCTATCACTGTGAAAAAACTTCCATTGATAATAAACCTGTCACTGTCACTGTCACTGATAATCAACCTATCACTATCACTAATAATCAACCTGCCACTGCCACTGATAGTCAACCTGTCACTGATAGTCAACCTATCACTAATAATCAACTTGTCACTGATAATCAACTTGTCACTGATACTGATACATCATCATAATCAAAATAACCTGTCACTGATAATAATGCCTCATCATCAACATCATCATCAACAAATACAAATCCACTCACATAAATCATATGCCAAGATCACCAAGAACATCTCTCAAACATATGCCCAACATTACCAAGATATGCATCAAACCATGTGCCAAGATATATGTGCCATAATATCCATAAATCATGTACCAAAGATATGCCTCAAGCATGTGCCATAACATCCATAAACCATGTACGGAGGATATGCCTCAAACATATTCCATATCATTCATGATATTCTTAAACCATGTACCAAAAAATGTGCCTCAAACATATGCCATATCATTCATTATATGCCTCAACCATGTACCAAAATATGTGCCTCAAACAAATTCCATATTATTCATGATATGCCTCAACCATGTACCAAAATATGTGCCATAAACCATGTACCATAACCTCTAATATATGCTTTAAGAATATACCGTGACCTTCAAGATACAAGCCTCAAAATATATAGAACAACATACCTTTTCATTATGTAAATCCTGGTACATTAGATCTCAGACCAACAAACCTTCCTCAACTTTAGAATCAAGAGAATGTAACCTTCTTCAAAAATTTTGCACAGATCTGTGATTCATACACTGTCAACCCATGGACATCCACGCTTTGATCCATTGCAACCCACGGATCACCTTAGAAAAATGGTACAATCACCTCTTTACTCTTCACTCTCCTCGACCTCCTTTCTCCTAGGCCAGATTCACTTTGTTGAGATCACCAATCCTCCTAGCACAAGTGTAGACCCACTTATGCTAGCTTCATACCACAAACACACATTTTCTTGGATGAACAAATGAGAGGTTCTTGATGTGTATTATACTTTTCCAAGTGCCTCCTTTATTTGACTTTAGGGCCGACCTGTAACTTCTTGTTTCAACAACTTTTTCCCCTTTAACTAATTTTGGGGATGACTTGTAACTTCTCATCCATACTTCGGGGCTTCATCTTTAATAGGACATAACTTCTCAATTGTGAGGAACCACATGACGTACCACCTACCGTTGGAAACAACATGATGATGAATAACCATATATGAGGGTTTTGCATGTATTTGAAATGTCCTTCATCCTCGTTTTCCTCAAACACCTTTGGGATTCATGACCACACTTCCAGGGATTCTTGTAGACTTCTTCAAAGAGTCTACTTGTGAGGGCCATGCTTAAATATATGCCATAATGGGACCACTTTGGAGACTTCTTCAAATACACCCATCACTTCTAGAGGCTTCTAGAATTCTTCCAGGGTTGACATCACCCATTACTTATAAAGTCTTCTGGGGCTTCTGGACTTCTTCTAGGGTTGAAATGAATTAAAAAAAACTTTCCAACAATCTCCCCCTTTGGAATTGATGGAAAACTGAAATCCCCCCTGTGACCATTTCTCCCCTTGTCTACATACACTGTGATTTTTCTCTGCCCCTTTGACATCAATGACAAAGGGTAATTCCCTCTGGAAATATACCTTATTTTAACAATATCAGTCCCTGTGTCTTTGTGATTTTTATCTTTCTCTCTTGCTTTTATTCTTTCTCTCCCCCTTTGACATTAAGGGTAACTCCCTCTACCAATTTCTATCCCCCTATCTTATTCTCCAAGATGTCATGTAGATCAATGTGGGGTTTCTTGTTTATGCTTTCTTTCCTCTCTTCCAGTGCTCATTTTCCATTGGTGCTTCTTGTTATTATAATCCACCGATGTATATTAAAAACATTCATGTCAATTTTCCTTCATCACTTGACTTCAAGTCTACATGGCTCATCATGTATTCACCGAGATGACATCAATGACATAATCATTCAACGATTTTGACAATATAACTCCTCCTGACAGTTTATATACCCCTGTTTTTCTATGCCTCTCATGACTTTCCTTCCAATGAATAGATGGTTCCACCTGTAAGTATGCTTCTTTTCTAAGTCATATGCTTTACTGAACATTCATCTTGATGACAAAGACAACGAGTCTTTTTGCAATTCTACTTGAGCTCATGCTTTCATCCACTATCATGCATATTCTCTTTTTCATGTCAAGTATTGTCTTTTAGACCTGTCAAATATCTCATGAATTCATCTTTGTCCATATGTCACAACTTTGCCACCTAACTGCACACAATGCTAACCCATATGTCACTTTACTATTTTGAAGACTTCTTTGAATTTGCTGCAACTGATCACTACATATTCCTTCTCCTCAAGCTGAATCAAGTCCACTAATCAAATTCTGCAAGTCTACATGGGGATGAAAACTTCTCCTTAATCAACCAATCCATCATGAGACATTCTATACCTCTACCATCAAACCATTCTGAATATGTCTTCCCAAAAATTGCAAAACAATGCTTCAGACTGCTTGAAAGATAGTTTTTTAATATGTAACTGCTGCTTAGACTCCCCCTCTTCAATATTCACATTTACTGGGAGTCTCCAAGCTGGATGGATTAGAACAATATATAATCCTGCTCTACTATAGGATCATCATTCTGAATTTTGATATCTTCCTCTTTACCTGTAGATTCATCATGATCTCACAACTCTGTAAATCCCATGTGTATGATCTATGGGATTTCTTCATTCACCTGCTCTTATTGTTATCTCTTTCTTCTCCAAACCTTCTTGTACTCGATTGTTGATGATTGCATCTATGCAAGACATTCTCCAGCTTACAAACCTATGAGATGTGGATCATTGCAGCTATGTGAGACATTCTCGAGCTTACAAACCTGAGAGAAATCCCCTGAGAAGGGTGTGTGGTTCCTATCTGAGACAGAGCTGGAACGTAGAGATGACCTCCTCCAAACAGAGATTTTAGAATAACTCCATATTAACACAGTGAGAAAAGTGATCTGTAGAATTGGACGTGCCTGTGGCCGAGCACAAGGTGAACGTGTGAAATCCAAAAGTGCTGGCTGCATCGTCATGAGAACAGAAATGAAGATGATGTATTAGCCTCCTCTGAGAAGAAGAGTTGGAAAGAAACTCTAGATGACTCTCCTGTGTAATGCAGTGGGAAATAATATCTGTTGAGTGAACATGCCTGTGGATGAGCAAAGGTGAACGTGATCCTAGTGGCCAAGCACTAGTGAAGAAGTGGTTCTTCTGTGTAATGCAGTGAGCCATAGATATGGACATCCCTATGGATGTTCCCCTAGTGGATGAGCACTAGTGGGTGTATCATATCCCTTGCTATATTTTTCATGAGTCAGACCTTCCTCTAACCCTAATTGTAATGTAAAGGGTATAGGTCATCCCCACCTTCATGCGATTGGTAATTAATGTAAAATATAATTAATATGGTTAATTATATTATAATCTAGTGAGGTTGGACTTGTTGTGCCAATAGACACTTCTGTTGATAGGTTCATTTTAGTATAAGTAAAGGTATATTCCCCATTGTGGAATCATATCTCTCACATGAGTTTGGAAATTTCAACAAGTACACCTTCTTGGGAAAAGTGTGCACCTCTCTTGGGCGCTAGTATTCTAGGGTTTGAGCAGCCTCTTGTGTGCTAGGTTTTCTTGGTGGTGAAGGTCTTTCTCTTGAAGGATATAGCAAAGGATTTTTTTTGTTTTTCTTTCCTTTTTGAGAAGGGTTTCCTAGGATACTTCTTGTGTTCTTGTGCATGGTGCTTCTTCTTGTGATCTTGGTTGCTGCAACATTAATGATTATGGTTAAATGCTAAAAATGGAATAAAATTAATGCTTAACCTTGATCATTGAAAAATCAACATGGTATCAGAGCATAGGTCTTGAAAGAACCCATTTCACAAGCATCTACCAAGTCTCCTCTCACTTTTGCAGAATCATACAACCCTCCTAGGGTTTCCAGAAAAATCCATACAAACCTCCTTTCTGTGGTGTTATAGCCATAATACTTGGACATTGGGGATATATTTGGCATAGAAGAGTAAGAACTCTTCCAATGCATCTCCAGAAGCTCTTAAAATCAAATTCCAAGAATTTTGATTTTTTGGCCCTAGGGTTTCTAGGGTGCCGAAATTTCCTGCAGAATCTTAATCTTAGATTTCCGAAGAAGCATTTTTTCCTTAAATTAGCAAGCATCTCTCTGACACTATCAAGTTGATTGTTGGTATTCATAATTGCAACATAATCCAAGGTTACTAATTCAACCTAATCATTAGGTTTTCAAAATCTAGTTGGCGAGAGTTTGAAGAAACCAAACAAATGAAGAACATAGCTTTAGTAGAAGATAGGCTTGATGGAACAAGCAACTTTAGCTCTTGGAAATCAAGGCTTCAGGTCACCCTTGAAGAAGATGACCTCTTGGATGTGGTAAATAAATCCTTACCAGACACAACTACAAATGTAGAGAATAAGATAAGAAAGGAAGAAAATGTCAAAGCAAGAGAAATAATCATCTACTCAGTAAGAGATCATCTCTTACCTCGTATTGCCAACCTGAAGATAACTTATGATATGTATGAATCATTAAAATAAATGCTTGAAAGTGACAACACCCTTAGAGCTCTTACCTTGAAGAGACAACTTCAAAGTACCAAGATGACGAAAGGTGACACAGTTTCCATGTTCTTTATGAAGATATCAGAGATTAAAGAACAACTAGAGACCATGGGAGAAATCATGTCTGATAGAGAACTTGTCTTAATCACTCTCAACAACCTTCCAAAAATGTGGGAGCCTTTTCTTCAGAGTATCAGTGGAAGAGAGGCTCTGCCAACCTTTGATCGTCTATGGACAGGTTGTACTCAAGAATAACATAGACTTAGAAATAGAGGAGTGGAAGATTCCTCAGCAGAAAATCACGCTCTTGCACTTCATACAAAGAAAGGAGGAAAATTCAAAAGAAATTTCAAGCAAACATTTAAAGATGAAAAGTCTTCATCAAATCCAAGTTATCAAAAGAAGAGATGTTTCATAAATTCAATGCTTCAAATGTGAAAAATATGGACATTATGCAAGAAACTGTCCGACCAGGAAGAAGGGAAGACAATATGCTTCTATCGATGACATTGATCTAGATCCACCTCAAAAGAATGAAGAAAAGAGAGAGGAGAAGTACTTCCTCTAAAAACTAAAGCATGTCTACAAACCAGGTAAATCAATTGATTTCTAATTTTATAATTGATTGCATTTTTGAATAAATGAAGAATATTATCCCTAGTATGGGAGACCTCAAATAATTGGACCATTATCCTTGGTACGGGAGTCCAAACCATATTTAATTGATTATTATGCGAGACAAGCATAGATGTTGTTCTTAAAGAAGAGATACCCATTCAACAAACCTAGAAAATCTTAGATGGATATTAACAATGAGACATTGCCCTCTTTCCCTTCATCAGTTCAGAGGGAGACAAACATTATTCCAACTAATCCAGTTACTCCAGTTGATATAACCAGATATATTACAGTGGGGCATAAAAGACATGCCCGAGATCTACAAAACTCTGCTAGAAGACAAAGAGACACACAAGTCCCTCAAGGGACACCTTGAAAGAGTTTTGAAAACTATTCTTCAATCATGAGCCATTTCATTGAAAAAAAACAAAAGAAGAAATAAATATGGCAAGATGCTATAACAGAAGAATACCAATATATCTTAAATAATGATGCATAATATATTATTTAGAAACCATAAGGGAAGTCTATGAAAACTTCCAAGTAGAGAAAGCGTGCAATTGATGGGAAGTGTCAAGAAATACAAAACTAGAGGAATCTCACAAACAAAGGGAGTTGTCTATGATGAGACACTTGATTCAAATTAGACCATTACATTACCATCCGTATTACCATTCATGAGTTGGAAACAATATCAGATGAATGGATTCTTGATGAGTTTAAATCTCAACAAAAAGTATTGCTGATCCAAAACCCATATTATTGCAGTGTTGGTGACGAGAGCCCGATTTTGATGACTTATTCAGAAAGCCTTGTTGTTAGATACAAGTAATCCCTGACTTCTGAATTCAAGATGAAGAATCTGAGTACGATGCACTACTTCTTGGGACAAGAAGTATGACAAAAGACCAATGGGATTTTTCTGAGTCAAGGAAAATATACAGTGAAAATATTAAAGAAGTTCAGTATGACATAATGAAAAATCCACCGTGATAGATTCAAAGAAAAATATTGACGATGATTTAGACGAGACTGATCCACATCTGAGTGGATCACCGATGTATTTGGTTAACACTAGACTTGATTCATGCGATGTAGAGAATGTGCTTAGTCATTTCATGAGTCAACCAAGAAAAAATCACTAGATAAACAACAAAACATGTATTGATATATATACGAGGTACAATTGGATATGGCCTGAGATATGCCTCCAGTGTGAACTTGAGTTACAAGATATGCCGATTCAGATTGAGAAGAAAGTACAGTGGATCGGAAGAGCACATCCGATTTTTGTTCTACCATGGAGTTTTCCATGGTTTCCTGATGCAGCAGGAAACAAAACTCTGTGACCTTGAGTACCACAAAAGTAGATCATATAGCATCAAGTGTGCGAAGCAATGTGGCTTCACAAGATTCTGATAGATTTACTTGACCATGAGATGGATTCTATGGTGATAACCAGAGCTGTGTAAAGCTCTATGAGAACCCAGTGTTTCATGACAGATCAAAACACATTGAAATAAAGTACCACTATATCAGAGACATGGTGCAAAGGAAAACAATACATGTGCAATATCTTCTTACCCATGAATAGATCACAAATATCTTTACCAAACCACTTGCCAAGACAAAGTTCGAGTATTTACATGAGAGACTTGGCTTGGTGGAAAATTACTCCTTAGATGAGAGGGAGTGTTGATGATTGCAACTATGTGAGACATTCTTCAACTTACAAACCTATGAGATGTGGATCATTGTAGCTATGTGAGACATTCTCCATCTTACAAACCTGAGAGTAAGCCCCTGAGAAGGGTGTGTGGTTCCTATCTGAGACAGAGCTGGAACGTAGATATGAACTCCTCCAAACATAGAGTTGAGAATAAATCCAGATTAACACAGTGAGAAAAGTGATCTGTAGAGTTGGACGTGCCTGTGGTTGAGCACAAGGTGAACGTGTGAAATCCCAAAGTGTTGGGTGCATCTTCATGAGAACATAAATGAAGATGATGTATTAGCCTCCTCTGAGAAGAAGAGTTGACGAGAAACTCCAGATGAATCTCCTGTGTAATGCAATGGGAAAGAAGATCTGTTGAGTGGACGTGTGATCCAGGAGCTTGATGGGACTCATAAAGGCCTAAAAATCAAAGTTTTCATAAAGGCTTCAAAACAGACGTGTGCATAGGCCTCATCGATACAAACCCAACAAAACTTGAATGGGATGAAACAAACGTCGTATGCTCAAGTTATGGCGATCTGTTCATTTTTCCAAACAAGCACAAAAATGATGTCTGCACAGTCCGTACAGTGCCACATGGTAGCTGACTGTACAGTCCATACGATTGTACAACTGACATGGCAGGCACATTTGGCAAGTTATGGAGGTGACACATGGCAGGCTGACTGGGCATACCGACACTGATGTGGATAAAACATATGGACCAATCTGGGGGTGACACGTGTCACCACTGCAAGGGTGACACATGGCACACCCATATCGATGATGTGGCACACCCACATGGAGACACGTGGCAGACGGTGACTGGGAAAATTGTGTTGACAAGGAAAACAAGTGGACCAACCCATGTTGGACAAGTGGTATCAAAGCTAGTTGACGTTTGGATTTGAGTTTTGCATGTTAACTAGGGAAAAGCTACTTCGTGGTGAAGGCGATCTTGTTGAAGAGAATCCATTGATTGGATTGAGAAAGAGAACTTATCAAAGCAAGAAGATGGCATCAAAAGAGGGACTTTCTCAGGATGAGAAAGAGTTTCAAGAGAATTTCTTCGCCATCTCGGAGATGATGAAGGTTTTGTATGAGGATTACTTGGAACGAAAGAGACCAGTTCTTGGTGAATCTTCAAAGGGAAAAAGTGAAGAAGGAGAGAATCCTCCTCAAATTACTCCTTCACCTCCATCTTCACCTCCTTTTTCTCCTTCTTCTTCAAGTTCGAGTTCTAAATCCAATGAAAAGAAACATGTTCATAAACATAAGAATGAAATGTCTTTATTAAAAATTGACGTTAAATTCAAATTACCCATGTATGATGGTGAAGTTAATGAAGAGAGACTTGACAATTGGGTCAAATAGATGGAGGTCTATTGCAGTGTGCAACATATCAAGGATGAGGCCACACAAATCAAGTTGGCATCATTGAGACTTGCATGCACAACATTCATCCGGTGGCAAAGCAAGTTGCAAAATGGCACGCAACAAGTGGGTAATGTATTTCCATCACGAAAAAGTTTTATTTCTGCACTTAGAAAGCAATTCTATCCTTTGGGTTATAAAGAGAAAGCGTTAATTGAATGGAAAGTTCTTAAACTAAGAAAAGGACAAACAGTGCAAGAATACACAGATGGATTTCGAAAAATGGCATTGATGTTAGATATTCCTTTACATACCCAAGAAACTCTTATGAAGTATATAGGAGGTTTACCTGCACATATTTGAAATACTGTATTCATGTTTGGACCAACTAATCTTGATGAGGTTTATGTTCAAGTGACATACATTGAAGTAGGGAAAACATGTGTTGGTGTATTAGGGGATTTGTCTTCAAGGAAAGAGAACAAAAGGAAGTGGCATGGAAAGAAGTCAAATGCAGTGACGAGAAAGGAAGATAATCCCTCTTGCAAGCATTGTAAGAAAGAGGGGCATGATGAGGATTGTTGTTGGAAATTGCATCCCGAGAAGGGGCCAAAGTGGTTCAAGGAAAAGAAAGGGTGGCAAATAGTTACAACGATAACACGACCCATAGACTTGGGATCAGATTCAGGTGATGAATCTAAAGTCTCATTGGTCGGTATGACAGGTAAAATTGGTGAAGGAATTGATTGTAGAAATAACTTGTTTCACATAAGGGTCATCATGAGGCACACTAAGGTAGACACATTGATATATAGTGGATCTCAATCTAACTTAATTTATGAGGAATTGTTTAAACAGTTGGGATTAAAAACACATATGCATCATAAGCCCTACACACTTAAATGGATAAGCAACAATCATCAAATGCACATAAAAAAGCAGCGCACTCTAAAATTTTCAATTTCATCTAATTATGTGGATGAGGTAACATGTGATGTGGTGCCACTAAGTGAATGTGGAATGGCCTTAGGCAGTCCATACTTCTATGATCGTAAAGCAATCTTCTACAGGGAAAAGAATCAATATCTTTTAACCAAAGCAGGTCAAGAATATGTGGTTCATGCTCATCATGTAAAGGCACATAAAAATCTTCAAACTATGGAACAATTAAAGAAGGCAGTTCAAGCAAGAAACACACCTATAATTGTTTCAAATCAAGTAATCGATCTTAAGCAAGAACAAGAAATGATTGTGGAATGGAAAATCAATCATAGTTTGCTTCAAGATAAGCTAATGTCATGCAAATATTACAAACATATCAGCTCATTTGCAGTCACAATTTTGATGCTATCATTAGTAATGTTGTCTACATGGATGATAGTAGCTTCAGTAAGATGTGACATAGTACAAATGGCTAACAATATGCTGTCAGTTATCATGATTGTGTTACAATTGATCTTGATGAGACAGGTGCACAAGACAAAGTTCAGAGACAGAGAACAAGTCGGGTGGACTATCCCAAGCTTGATGACTGGTTAGTAACCTTTTGGGACCAAAAGGTCCTTAGTGGGGAGGTGTGATCTAGAATCAGATCCAGGAGCTTGATGGGGCTTAGAAAGGTCTAAAAATAAAAGTTCTCAGAATGGCTTCAAAATAGACGTGTACGTAGGCCTCGTCGATACAAACCCAAAACAAATTGAACGGGCTCAAATAGACGTCGTATGCTCAAATTATGGTGATCTGTTCATTTTTCCAAATAGGAAAAAAAATGATGACTGTACAGTCCGTATAGTGCCACGTGGAAGCTGACTGTACAGGCCGTAGAAATGATGTGGCAGTTACAGTTGGCAACTTCTATAGGTGACATGTGGCAGGCTGACTGGGCATACAAATGCTGACGTGGACATGTACATGGGACTAATCAGGAAGTGACATGTGTCACCCTTGCAGTGGTGACACATGGCATGTCCGTATTGATGATGTGGCACACTTGTACGATGACACATGGCAGGGTACGTTCAGTTGACAGGGAAGATGTTGTGGCAGAGCTGGACCAATCGGTGCTTGACATGTGGCATAAAAATTTGAAAAATGAGGTGGTTCCACGTGACACCCAGGTATTGGTTGTGTGGGCCTTTGAAAAATTTGTTGGACTCTATGAGGTTTGACCACTGGACCTCTTCATCGGGTAGTGACTTGGCAGGGTCGGGTCTACCAACCCACCCACCGTTGGAGCTTGTTAGTTATATTGTGTGACTTATATAAATGTTTTCATTTGTGGTAAAGCGACGGAAAAAGGGCTGGGGTGTAGTCCCAGCCCCCAATGAACATACCATACGGATACCGCATATAGCCATACCCATAGCTCCACTATACGAATAAACACTTAGGATATACATTTGTAAAATGGATAAGGATTATCCCCGGTCAGTCAGGCTAGCCTGCTGATCAGGGGATAAACTGTCGGGGCCCAACTATTTAGTGCACGGGAAACCATACAGTGTGGCGACATGGCCCATTGACATATGACTAGGTGCAAGATTCCAGGGGCCAACGCGCTAAGGAATAACACTTGGCCACATGGAACGCGATCATAGGACTAGGGGCCAACCAAAAGGGGGCTGCGCCCAATATTTCTCAAAAAATTGGGTTATGAACTATATATTAGAGATTTTTATTGATTTTATATGTAGATTTGGAGATTTTTGGCCCTTTTTGGGGGATATTGGGCCCTTTTTGAGGCCAAATCTTGGGGGAAGTTGGGAGATGGTTACCAACTTCAGATCTATATAAACTAGGGCTTCTTGAGGCCATGGGAAGACATTCAGAGAAGGTTTATGATGAATATTTTTCAAGCCAAAGCCATTGTTATGCAGAGAAGTTGTTGAGGAGCGCACCTTTGCAGGTCATTTCTGGGAGCTCAGGTCATCCGATTTGAGTGTCATTTCTTCTGTTGGGTTCTAGAGATCTAGTATAACAAGACCAGATCAGTTTTGTAACCTTTTGGCAGTTCTATGATGTACTTATTGAGCTTTTAACATAAATAAGAAAGCCTCACCCACTAAGACAAATGCCCGGAGACGTAGGCGAGATTGCCGAACTCTGTTATCACATTGGTGTTTATGGTTTGCTACTATTTATGCTTCATTTCAGTTATGTACATGTGCATATGGCTGTGATATTTCTTGTATAATTCTTCCTATTTCTTTCAACTTTCTAATTGGTTAATTAACACATGCTTAATAACTCAACCATTGTTGTGTAAAAGATCTTTTTAGATCAACGTGCCTATGGACGAGCACATGTGAACGTGATCCTAGTTGCCGAGCACTAGTGAAGAAGTGGTTATTTTTTGTAATGCAGTGAGCCAGAGATATGGACATCCCTATGGATGTGCCCCTAGTGGGTGTATCAGACCCCTTGCTATAATTTTCAAGATTCAGACCTGCCTATAACCCTAATTGTAATGTAAAGGGTACATGTCGGCCCCACCTTAATGTGACTGGTAATTAATGTAAAATATAATTAATTTGGTTAATTATATTATATGCTAGTGAAGTCGACCCTATTGTGCCAATAGACACTTCTGTTGACAGGTTCAGTTTAGTATAAGTAAAGGTAGATTCCCCATTGTGGAATCATATTTGTCACATGAGTTTGGAAATTTCAACAAGTACACCTTCTTGGGAAAAGTGCACACCTCTCTTGGGAGTCTTCTACGGTTTGAGAACCCTCTTGTGTGCTAGGTTTTCTTGGAGGTGAAGGTCTTTCTCTTCAAGAATATAGCAAAGGATTTGGCTGGATTTTTTTCCCTTGTTGAGAAGGGTTTCCCAGGATACTTCTTATGCTCTTGTGCATGGTGCTTCTTCTTTTGATCTTGGTTGCTACAACATTAATGATTATGTTTAAATGCTAAAAATGGAAGGAAATTCATGCTTAACCTTGCTCATTGAAAAATCAACACTGATATGATTGTTTTCCTTCATGGAAGACTTCATCATGCTTATACAATCACGAGATTCATCTTGCTTCTACAATCATGAGCTATGTGTCCATAGTTGTGGCAATTGTAACATTCAATATTGTAGGGGCTACATAACCATCTCTTTCTTGAACATTTCTTCCATACGCTCTGCAATCTACAACTTTATGTCCAAAGTTATTACAAATAAAACAATAACCAAGAAAGAAAATTTGATACCTGGGAGAAAATGATCTCTTTGGGATGTAGCCCTTCTAAATTCATGCCTTATATGATTGTGATCTTCTCTTCTATTATTTCCTTCACAATGACTGAAACTTCTTTGATTCATGGAGGTAGAAGGTCTTCTTGGAAATACATCTCTTCTGCATTCATTCCTTTCCATTGTTGATTACTGATTTCTCGTTCCTCTGATTTGTTGATCTTCTTCCATTACCTGAATATTCTACTTTGAAGGATTGGGACTTCTGATGACTTCTGCATAACTCTTTTTTTCTACCTCTTTTGTTAAGGAGCTTGATTCCTTCTCAAAATGAATTTGTTTGTATCCTAGTCCAGACTTGTCATAGCACAACCTTTGACTATTGAGAATGTCTTCTAGCACTTGAGAGATTTTCAAGTTCTTGTTGACTTCAACCCTCAATGAAACGACTTCTTCTTCAAGTTTCTCACAATCTTCTTCTTTATTTATCATTTGGATCTTGATTACTTCTTCCATTCTCTTTTCTTCTTCAAGTTGGGTTTTCAAGGAGATAATTTCTTCTTCAAGTCTTCTTTCTTGTTGACATAATTTTTTTTCAAGCTTGTTTAAGTCTTCAGATCTTTCCTTAAGATGACTTGTCAAAATATTTTCTCTCTTTTTTGCTTCTTTTACCTTGATTTTTAAATGAGCAACCTTTTTGGAATTTTGAGAACTCCTTTAGTTTGATCAATTATTCCTTGAATGAATTTCTTTTCTTCCTTTATCTTTTTAGCTCACTTAAGGTGCTGATTAGTTCTGCTTCAATATCTACTTCAACTTCTTCATAATCTTCTTCGTCATTTTTAGGGGTTCCTTTCTGAGTTTCCATTGCCATGAAGATCACTCTTTCCGAGTCACTGTCACTATCATTATTTTCATCAAATGAGGAACTTTCTTCTCTTGAGTAGAGGATTTTCTTGAAGACTTTTATTTTATCTCCTTTCTTGTTTCCCTTTTGATATTTCTTTTCTTTTTTGGGAACTTCTTCTTCATCACTATCTGAATTCTTACCATAAGAAAATTTAGTAGCAAAGTGACCAATTTTACTACAATTAAAGCACTTTAAGGGAAGCATACCTTTGTACTTGCCACTCACGTTCTTCAACTTCCTTACGAAGATGGCTATTTATTCATCTTCATATAAATCATTGTTGTAGTTGTGTGTTGGCTTTGAATTTTTCTTATTATTTCTTGTCTTCTTGGATGCTTTGAAAGTTACTTCCTTCTTGGATGGATTATCCTATTCTATTCTCATTTCATAAGCTGTAAGTATCCCATGTATCTCATGCATGATCAACGTAGAAAGATCTTCTCTTTCTTCTAGTGATGAAATATTAGGATCAAATCTCATTGGAAGATACCTTAGTACCCTTTGAACAATCACTGGACCTTTGATTTCTTCTCCTAATCCTTTAATAACATTCACTGTTTTATCAGCTCGTAGAAAGTAGGTTGCAATATCTTCATCTTCCTTCCTTTTCAATTGTTCAAATATACCTCTATAAGTTTGAAGATTGGCCTCCTTGACTTTGACATCTCCTTCGTAGACATTTTGAAGTTTGTCCCACATTTCCTTTGCAGAGTCACACTGCATAACCTTGACATATACTGAATCAACCAGGGCACTCAAAATGGACTTTGTAGCTTTCAAATTGTTTTTAGAAAGTTTCTTTCCATCTTTATATGTTGGGGGAGTGGCAAGTGCCTTGTATCCGTCTACTACTACTTTCTAAACATAAATTCCCTGTGCTTTCAAAAACGTTTTCATCCTTCTATTCCATAAGGTATAGTTATGACCATCAAATACTGGTGTTCCATGCTTAGTGCCTTCCATGATCTACCTTCCAGTGGTTAGACTATTTCTAAAGGACCTTCTTTGATACCAATTTTTGGAATACTCAATAATACTGAGAGGGGGGGGTGAATCAATATTATGCATTTTTTACTACTTTTAACCAGAACATGTAATCACCAATTTATCACCAATTTATTACTTTTGATTGAATTCAAGATATCATGAACAACACATAACCACAACTACACAATACACAAGAATGTTTACATGGAAACCCAAATGGGATAACACCACATAATTATTTCTTATATATTAGAAGATTACATTCATAGGAAGCACCAAATTCTAAAATTATCTAGCACCAATTGGAAGGAGGATCCAACCCCTTGTTTACAGGCTCCAATTTGAAGGAAGCTACAATTCCCTAAATTCTCTAGCACCAACTGGAAGGAAGCACCAACCCCCTAGTTTATAGGCTCCAACATGAAGGAAGATATGACTCCCTATATTCTCCAACACCAACTGTAAGGAGGCTTCGACCCCCTAGTTTATAGGATCCAACCTTAAGGAAGCTACAAATCCCTATATTCTCCAACACTAACTGGAAGGAGGCTCCAACCCCCTTTCCTTGCCCCTTCCTTCCTCCATGAAATATAAATGGAGACTCAACCTGTCATTGATAATCAACCTGTCACTGCCACTGATAATCAACCTATGATTGCCACTTATAATCAACCTATCAGTGTCATTGATAGTCAACCTGTCACTGATAATCAACCTGTCACTAATAATCAACCTGTCACTGATATTGATACATCATCATCATCAAAATAACCTGTCACTGTAACTGACACTGATACTGATGCCTCATCATCAACATCATCATCAACAAAGCCAGATCCACTCACATAAATCATATGCCAATATAACCAAGAACATCTCTCAAACATATTCCCAACATTACCAAGATATGTATCAAACCATGTGCCATACTATCCATAAATCATATACCAAATATATGCCCCAAGCATGTGCCATAACATCTATAAATAATGTACCAAGGATATGCCTCAAACATATTCCATATCATTCATGATATGCCTCAACCATGTACCAAAAGATGTGCCTAAAACATATGCCATATCATTCATGATATTCCTCAATTATGTACCAAAAAATGTGCCTCAAACATATGCCATATCATTCATGATATTCCTCAACCATGTACAAAAAGATGTGCCTCAAACATATGCCATATCATTCATGATATGCCTCAACCATGTATGAAAATATGTTCCATAAACCATGTACCATAACCTCCAAGATATGCCTTAAGCATATACCATGAACTTCAAGATACAAGCCTTAAAATACACAAAATACCATACCTTTTCATTCTGTAAAACATGGTACATCAGATCCTAGACCAAAAGAGATTCCTCAACTTTAGCATCAAGAGAATGGCACCTTCTTCAAAATTTTTTCACAGATCCGCAATTCATACACTGTAAACCCATAGACATCCGCATGTTTCTTCACTGCGACCCACGTACATCCATGTTTTGCTCCACTGCAACTCATGGATAGCCTCAAAAAGCTGGTACACTCACCTCCATATTCTTCACTCTCCTCGACCTCCTTTCTCATAGGCCAGATTCACTTTGCTGAGATCACCAATCCTCCTAGCACAAGTGTAGATCCACTTATGCTAGCTCCATACCACAAACACACATTTTCTTGGATGAAGAAATGGAAGGTTCTTGATGTTTTTTTATACGTTTCCAAGTGCCTCCTTTATTTGACTTTAGGGTCGACTTGTAACTTCTTGTTGCAACAATTTTTTCTCCTTTAATTAATTTTGGGGCTGACTTGTAACTTCTCATCCATACTTCGGGGATTCACCATTAAGAGAAAATAACTTCTCAACCATGAGGAATCACGTGACATACCACCTACCATTGAAAATAACATGACGAGTACTATCCATCTATGAGGGTTTTACATGTATTTGCAATGTCCTTTATCCTCTTTTTCCTCAAACACCTTCGAGGCTTCAGGACCACACTTCTGAGGCTTCTTGTAGACTTCTTCAAAGTGTATTACATGAGGGCCATGCTTAAAGCTATGCCATAAGGGGACCACTTTGGAGACTTCTTCAAATACACCCTTAACTTCTAGAGGCTTCTAGACTTCTTCTAAGGTTGACACCACCCATCACTTCTAGGGGCTTCCGAACTTCTTCTAGGGTTGACATCAATGAAACCAACTTTCTAAAAGTTTCCACTTGGACACCAAGGTACCAACCTTAATAAATCACCTTGAATGCTATATGGTCATGTTGGTGCATTGACCATTGCTAACCATTCATCAAAATCTAATGGCAGAGGTTCTTGCATCTAGTTTCAATGGGGAATACCATAGTATTGTTGGTCATTTCGATCATTCTCTTCAACACTCTAGGTAGGATCTACTTGGTTTTTAATAGTGTTTGGAGGCCAAGAATTGGGTCAACCCTACTTGGTTTGCATGGTTATTTATGGTGTTATGGATGCCAAGCTATGATTAATCTCTTGTAGTGTTTTTGTTTATGTTCATGATCATTTAAATGAACATACTTGTTGTTCATAGCTTAAGTATATGATATGGAAAGATCACGAGGATCAAATCCTATCTTATGGTTGTCCACGCTTCACCTTTGAATATAGATATGCATGGACAAAATTTGGGTCAAACCCATTTTTTTGGACTATTGTGATCCATGATGAGAAGCCAAAAGGCATTCATCATTTCAACTTCCATCTAGATATATTTTTAACCCAAAACTTCATTCCCTTACTCTCTTGTTAGTGCATAATGGATGTCGATTTTGAACATGGTATGAATGGAATTGTTATAGTTTGAATAATTACTCATTCGACAATTTGTTGGCATGCTGTTAGCATCCTATTGTGCAAACATGTGTGCAATTGTATCATAATTCTGTGTGTAATGGTAGAGTTGGAGGCCATGATGGATAAAACAAATTGGTGTTGTTCATATCTTGATGAGTGCATGCCCATTTTTCATTTTAATCTTTATATGATGACCTCTTGAACATATTGAAACTCAGTTCGAGGCATACATTCAGGGCATGCCAATTTGGAGTAGATGCACCAAATTTCAATGGATTGATATTAATGGCGTTCGATAAAATTTTAGTGAATTTCTCCATGCAAGGAAGTGGAATTCGATTGTTATTGATGAACATTTTTGGTTGCATAAATTAGTTTATGATTTCGGATGATCCATGTGATGGTCATCATTGTAGAATTGGCATGGATACCAAATCTGGGCATGATAAGAAACTCATGACAATTGTTATACCAGTTTATAAATTGTGCATGGCATAATTGATATAAACATGGAATATCCATATGATTTATTCCAAGGTTTAGAACCTAGAATTGTGGAAAATTTGAGAAAACATTATCCATGTAAATTTGGAAATTTAACATAAACCTTGAGGTTTCCCTTATCTATTTCCCATGAACTTTCAAACTTAGGGATGAATATGAAATATAAATTATAACAATATATATTTCATTTATGTCCAACCAAATACACAAGGCAACCCAAGAAAATAAACAATGAACAAATTATATATCAAGGGAATTGTGTTTCCAACCCTTATGGCACAATCCCCAACATATAATATATCTAAAAATAAATTATAAACAACATATATTTTTATAGCCACAAATTTTCAAGTCATTGAATAAAATCCACTCAATGTTATGTTATATCAACTTTCATAATTAATAAAAGAAACTACTCAATTAAAGTAAATGCACGTGACATGATAAAAATGCTCATGCAACTACCCAATAATTTTAAATTTGTGAATGAAGATTATTTAAGCATACAAAACAACATTTAAACACTTAGAATGCAAAGAAAAATGCAATAGTACAATACAACATTCAAGAATAACATTAATACTACAAACAAAAACAATGATCAGAGAACTTATATTTGTAAATAAATACACAACTGGCTACAGACATCATACGTTCCACCCAACCATATACTTTGCTTCTCAAGCTATCTTAGTAGCAGGTCACCCTTGAGACAGGGCTATGAATCCACAAGAAAGAGTGGCTCCTATGGATGGATATTGTCCACTCAACAACCTAATACCTAGTAAATTCCCAACAAGATAGCTCCTACAACAACTCCAATCCACCAATTCTCTTTCTTCTCAACCTGCACAAACCAAGGAATGGGATCCCCTTATTTTCCACACACTCCCTTAGGCTATCCCCCTTCCCTCCAAGCCTCTAGCATAGGTTAGTTGGGAAATATCTCAATTGGGGAGTCCAAGAATTTTATCTATACAAGAGGGCTCATAGAAACATCCTCACATGCTCATTTGGGTAATTTCTCAACATAGTTCACTCACATGCATAACAACCTAATTCTCCATTCATTTTCTAGCTTCAACTATATGCTTTCAACACCCACTATGGCTGCCTCCCTTTTTTTCAGCACTAGAACTCTCTTTTCCTCTCTTCCACCCAGTTGTAAAAACTGCTTTCTCCCTATACTTTAATTTCCTTTTCTTCTTCTCCCATACAAGTTTGACTCTCACACTCCCCAAAGGTGATTGTACGCATCCCATGCTTCAATAAATAGGTGATATGACTTCCCCACCAACCTCTTACATGAAATTCCCATCACGAGTGTCTTTTCCAATTCTTCAATAACTAGGTGAGATGACTTTCCCACCAACCTCTTACATACATTCAATGATTGGTTTTGATAAGTAAAAGGAGGTAAATATTATTAATAAAAAATGATTTAGAAAAGTGGCTTGGATTTATTAGGCACGTGGAATTTCCCCTTGGACCCCCTTTACCCCCTCTCTCTTGTGGAAACTTATCACCCATGACTCTGTCCTTATCTGTCTATAGCCAATGATGTATTTTATTTTATTATTTTCAATGTACATTGCTTGGCTTGCGACCATTCGTCATATTTACAAATATACATTACTGATATGGGGATTAGAAACTAGGGTATTACACTTCAAGTGAAGCACTCTCTCTCTAAGGTGTACACATATGAAGACAAGGCTTCTCAAGTGGCATGCTCTCTAGGCACAGTATCCAAGTGTAAATCACTCCTTATCATAAGGATCCTTTCTCTCCAAGACAAGAATTCAATGCTCTAATGATCCTCCTCAATACATGTTTCCTAGGTCCACATACAGTCCGAGTCAATGCACCCTCAACCCAAGCTTCCTTAAGTCAAGCACTCATTCTCCTATGGCATGTTGATTGATCCCACCACTTGTAGGGCTAAGAACCCTACCTTTTAGTGCCAAAGCCTCCTCCAATATATATCCAAAACCCATGCAAGTAACCATCTCCTCAATACACATGCTATGTAGAAGATATTAATACCAAGTAAGATACCTCATCAAGGAGTATGCCACATTTAGCACCAAATATAAGGTCAATAAACCACTTATAGAAATCTCTCCAAATATCATCATCCAAACTATCTAAGGTACAACTGATGTGCTATGGTTTCACCATTCACCCCACATCACATGAAGACACCTCTATCATGGTGCAAACAATTTTGAAGAAACATAAAAAGCCAACACTCCCTATTTGCAAGGAAAGAGTTTTAACCAACATCGGTCTTCTCCCTTATCATCTCAACTGAACCCAACAAATTTGAATATTTCATAGTCTTAGAATCAATCACTAACCCCTCAAAAGGATTTTCTATCACCCAAACATCATTCTCCTCCATCAAGGCATCACACCACACTTCCTCAAAACAATTGTTAGTCTCACAAATGGAAGTAAATAGTCCAATATGGTGAGAATATATCTCAGGAGGTATACTGGCCCTCATTGAAGATCTAGGTGCTCCTACATGATCTTTTTCATATTGCAATGTGTAGGTAATACATCTTGGATTTTAATGAGATGAAGTAGCAGGTAATGAAAATGTTGATGCGAGAAATGGAGAGTCCTCACTCAAGCATTTTAGAATCTTACTAGGCTAAGGTAAGATAGGCGAGAATGTTACCCTGAGTTTATAGCCTTGCAAAAATATCAATCAACCCTAAAAAAATATGTTCTTGAACCTGATGCTATTTTAAAGTTGTGTGTTTCAACTTAAAAAAAATGTAAAAAGTTTATATTTAAATGATTACAAGAATTAAAATGAATGAAATAAAGAAATAAATACAATTTAAAAATCAAAATTACATAAGTCTCAATTGAGAATAACCAAATTTTATTGATAAAATCTTTTCTGAGTTACAACAATAATGCCTTTTTTCAAACCCTTGCAAGGGTGAGGACCAATATTAGAATTATAAGTATAATATGGAATTGAACATCATAAATAGACAACCAGTGTCTGAAAGAAAATGACCAAGACTATATACACTGGATCAACCAAATCACAAGCCCACCAAGTCTTGACTTTGCAAAACAATCTTAATGAGACCTGCAACTTAATTCAAAAATTCTAATAAAACTATACAGACTATCAAGAGAAATGAATGAACTTCCGAAGCATGTCAAGTATCAATGCTTCCTAGTCTTTTCTTCTTTGCCACCTTTAGAAAGATCTGACTATCAACAAGAGGATTTAATCTTTTTAAGAAACTCAGAAAATGGAAGGATGAAATTCATAAATATCAATATGAAACAAGAGCAAACCTTATCAGAAGTGTTTCTCTCTAATTACTCATGTCTTGTTTGTCCTTTAGTTCTTCCTTTTATTCTCTAAAAGGTATTTCCTCAAGTAGCTGAACTACTTTTAGTTTACTAAAGTTAAATAACTTTAGTTAATAAATAAGACATTAACTTTATTGATAAGGATACTAAATAAATAAATAATAACTAAATAGGTGGGGTCCCCTCATATATATTTATAATTTTTTCAACCATTCCCTTATTTCTCCATAATTATCACCATACTTTATGCACATATCATCACAATAATAAACAAACAATCAACTGAAATAATCATGCTCCAAAAACAATAAACACTTGTATCTCCCAAAACTTATATAGCATGCTTTATTTTGTCTCAAAATAATAATAACAATATCAACTGTCCAAAAATATATATATATCTCAAAGTAAAAAATATGCCACCATGCCAATGAAATACAACTAAAATTCATATTTTTTTGTGTGAGTTTGTCTGCCTCTATGCACTGCCCCTTGATACTACTTCCCTATCTTTCATCAAATCTGCACCTGCATATTTCTTTTCTTCACTTCTTTCGATTTTCGGGTGCATATCACTAAAGGTAATAGGTATTACACTATATTAAATTTTAAGAGGTGAGGATTTAATAGTGTAGGTTGATGTTTCAAAGGAATGAAAACTGACCGAGATGGTAGGATGTTGTTTTTTACTTGGTCCAGGTTCAATAGCTAAGGATTTATACTTCTTTTGGAGCTATAGGAAATGTACATGTGAAGCCACATAAGCAATTGGATGAGCTAGTAGTATAGGAGGAGTAGGTATAGGTAAAGACATAGTTGGCCAATGACCAATACTAGATGGATGATTGAATGGATGATCATTCCAGTCATCATTGAATAGAGGTTGATCATAAATGTATGCGTTGCTTGGGTGACGCCAAAGATCATTAGGTTGAACAGGGGGAATGAATGGTGGCTGAGGGGGTTGAAAATATGGTTGTCCTGCAAGGTTCAAGTAACCAATTTGACCAAATGATTAAACTCTTCATAGTTTGCATCAAAATGTATTGAAAACCTCATCCTCTTGTTCCTCCCTCTTTGCCAAAATGCATTTGGTCCTCTTCCTTTGTTACCTCTATTTCCTTTGTTTCCAGACCGGTTATCACGTCTGCTGAAGAAGCTCATCTATATAATCCATATCCAAATTATCACATATATAAGACACATCATATAATACATCAAATACCATTTTTCAACATGACTAAATTTGGCTTTAAAATGACATAACCATGCAACACAAAAAGGGAGATGAACGGGAAAAGTAAATGAATGGAAAAAACAAAAGAGCTTCTGCACACACACCAAATTTGTCATTCAAACTCTACAATCTATCCTAAGAACTTCCATTATGTATAGGCCATTTATCTTTCATAAATGTGAACATGGAAGTATATGGAGAATTGGGGTTTGTATGAGTGACAATAATTTGTGAAAAGTGAATTATGACAGAAATTACATAATGAAATGTTCAAATTAAAAACCTTAATTAATGCCGATAATTTTTCCTGAATAACCAATCAACTTTTGAACTATTACTATCCATATAAACAATCTGTGAATAATCTTCCATCTCTGCTGATTATTGTTGTTCATTCTCTTTTTGTTTTTGTCAAATTAAAATTTATTCCTTAAATTATATAGACAATGAATAAAATGGAAAAATGAATTTTATGAATAAGATATGGGAGTATAACTTATGTAAAATGTCATGTATGATGGGACAAGTGAAAGTTTATACAATCCAAACTTTGACCTTTGACACCTGATTTTGATCAACAACTAAGTTATTAACAATAATATGCCATTATCAAAAAGCCTATAGTATATCTGATAATACTTTTTAAATGGCACATGTAAGCCAAAGATGTTCAAATTAAATCAAACAAAATATATACATGATAAAATCCAATGCTGGTTCATAGTTTCTCTTAAAATTTTATATCCTTTCACTCCCAATAATACTTCTTGAGAGTTAACACAATAATGCTTGATACAAATAGAGCTTTTATAACTATTAGCTTTAATGACCATATCACTTTCAATTGCATTAGCTATATGTATATATGTCTTTATTCGAGACAAAAATTAATGAATTCAAAATTATTTTGGTTCAAAGGATGGAAAGTATGCAAAGAATAGCCTGAAATAGTTTAAAAAAAAGGTCTAGAGTTGACCAGCCTTAGAAAACATGGGTTTTTATCCCCCTCCCCTTCTTAGAAAACATGGGTTTTTATCCCCCTCCCCTTTTTTTATTATCAAAGTATTAAAAAAAATGAAAAATTTCCAACCAACATAATCAACACATAATGTTTATGGATTTCATAAGTCCTGGTTTAATCAATGAGTGCGAATTACACAACTTAACTTAAACAATTTCTATTATAAATTGAAACAACTACAGGTATATCCAAGTTCGACATGAGGGTCGAGCGATATCCAAATGATAGACGACCCATATAAAATTTGGTTGTCTCGAGTTGAAACCCTTTAATATCATAACAAAATTGTGGGAGTGGAACTGGATGATAATAATATTAGCTAATGAATAGACCTGGGTTTGAGTTCTGTTATCAAATATAACTTGTAGTACCCAAAGAAACATATGCAAATTTTCACGACTCACATTTTTTCTGTAGAAATAAAGTAATAAAACGGACCAGGTCGCAAGGGTCTCATAATGATGACTGTGACTAATATTCCATCTTTTAGGTTCGCCTCTGTTGAAAAACCCATATCATTTATTCCTTAAACCAAACTAGGTTAGTTTTGTTCTTCGTAAATTCAACATAGAGAATACAGCCAGTAGGAATAAATCACTTCTCAGGCAGAGTATTATTTATATATGAACCAACAACAAAACCCAAGATTTTCTTTACCTTTTATTGTAGAATTAGTCAGGAACAAATGGAAAATGGTAGTATGAATATGCAAAGCTAGTGACTTCAACCAATTCTTTCAACAAATATACATTTCCTTTCATTTTTATTCAAGAAGTGACAGAGCAAGGGAAAATAAGACATTTTCATGTACACAACATGCAAACCAGAGCTAAACTTAACCAATATAAAGACAAATGTAAAGCAAGAGATGTAAAACCAACTGTGAAGTCATACCTTGTTTCAATGCGATTTTATGCCAGTGTCGAGAGCCCAAAACAATTACAGTAACCACCAAGAACGAAGTTTCTCAACAACCATAACATTAATCTCTCTCTCCACAACAACAAAATGAAATGAAAACTCGAAAAACCCACAAGATAGCAAGGTGACATGGTCGAGACTGTGGAGAAAATTACAATGCCTCGTCAAATTCAATGCATGGCCAACTCCACTACTCATCAATCATGAAACACATTTTCCACATCAACTACAATCCACATCTGTCCAATTCCATGTAATAAATCAAACCAATCACAAGCTCAAACTTCATTCCAAGTGAACATCAACCTCGTATGCCAACTTTTCAATCATAAATATCCTTTACTTGTCATGTCTTATAACTAACCAAATCCACATGTGAAGATTACTGTCATTTTCAAACAATGCATTGGGTTGTGTGACCATCATACCGCATGCCTCAATCAAAGTTTAAACCATGCCACAAACTTCAACCATGTGCAATATACAATATCACCAATGACCCAAGATTATCACACATAATCTTGTATGCAAACCATAGGTTTCGTATCCATCATTTAACCTTGCACTTATAACTTGTTTCATTTATCACATGAGTTTATTTCCATATAGGGTTTTGAAATATTTGAACCATAAAAACTATAATGAGTATGCCATGACAATAATCGAAATATTGTTTTTTAATGCATGGGATAACATATGCGACATAGTACTTGCATTGCATGAGTAGAATATCTCTAAAATCACTTTGTATTTGTGACAAAACATAGCTTGTACTTTTTGATTATCAAGTGAATATGAAGGACAATCAAAACAAACTTATATCAACACGCCTAGGCTTTGCACAACAATAGAACTTTAAATGATCTCATCTCTGAAACATAAATGTATAATGTACTGAGAAAATGATTGAAAATAAGTGCTTTTGAGTTTTCTTATAGAGGGAACCCCACCTATTATCTATTTAGTAGTCATAATAATAAGATCTCACAATAATTTGTGAGATTTTAATATAGGTGACACAAATTTGACTCAACATAGAAGATCTCCTTTCCCACACTAGACCTAATTCTTCTTTTACTATGAATCAATTTCTCAGACAATAACCTCCTCGCTCCCTTCCATCATTGAAGGAGATAAATTTGATCTAGAGGACCACAGAACCTCATTAAGATTCACATCACATATTTCCATAGTATTCAGTTGTGATGAAATGTAAATCTTGTAACATTTGTAAGTTTCACTATATCCAACAAAAAAAGAAACTGTCATAGCATCTTGAACCTCCCCTCTAATAGGAGCTTGAGCACCCGTGAATTTGAAGGAACATAACCCTAGACCATTAGCAAATTTCCAAACTCCAACATCCTTCATATCAACTCCACATGCCCGAATATTTACAATCCACATCATGAGCTATTCAAGACTTCCTACAAACATGATCACATATCCATACAATACCAAGACAAGTGGATTGGATATATCAAAATCACAAAAATAAAAATATGCACAAATCTCATCCATTCTACAAGACCAAGATTGTAGTGCGGAAAACAACCCACATATGGCCTCCAAAAAACTATAAACATGGGTATCTCATCCATGCACCTTAAAACCTCCAACAACTAAGGAAAAACTCTCAATAGGGTCAACTTTCTCTTTTCAAGAGAATCCTCTAGTGGTAATTGGAGCAAGAATATTATCAAGGTCAATTCCCTCTTTCTGAGAGAATCCAACAACCCTTTCCTAGTAATCTTCAACACTCCAATTAGCATCAAGATTATAATTAATCATTGATTCCATAAAATGTTTTGCATCTATCTCCATAGAATACTACCATACATGCTCTACATATGCCTCCTCAAAACTAGAAGGCACACTTGTGGCTTCTTACTGACATGTACAAGTGCCACATGATCAACAAGTAACCTATAAAGGCCACCATATCACACACCTATAGCTAAAGTCCTTGTACATACTACACTACAAGCATTGATAATGCAATGTTTTCCTTCAAATGCAACTCTACATTGAAAATCTATCACGTAAGAAATTGAAAGAATGTTTTTCTTCAAACCAGGAACAAATAAAACATCATTCAACTCAAGAACATAACATGATGACATTTATAAGGAAATGGACTTGAATACTTTCATATGATAAGTAGATTGTCTCCCAACTCCAATCACTCCTCTCTCTTACTCTTGAAGCACGCTGAAGAGTTTCCTATCATAAGTCACATGTATTGATGCATCATTGTCCACATACCACCCAACACTTGACACAATGTTGGAATATAAACAAGAGACTATGGAGAAGGCGTTCTCAATATGGGATGCTTACTCATCCTCTCTTGCTACAATCCTTGCAGTCCCTACAACCTATTTCTACAAGTTGGATTTCCCTTTCTTCTTCTTCAAACATTGGCTCTCATAAGGTCCTTTATGTTGACACCTAATACATTTCATATTACTCAAATCCTTCTTACCTTGGATTGAATCTTCCTTCTTACCATTCTTGTGTCATATATCGTTTCCTATCCTCATCCTCCCAATGAGGGCTAGGGAATCTACATCTCTTTTCTTAATTGAACAATATTCCAACCTTATCTCTTCCTACAAAAATTCATCCCAAATCTTATAAAAAATTAGGTAACTTCTCACGAGCATAAACACCTTGGACAAAGGGTTTCTAATATAAAGAAAATCCATTCAAGGCAATCAACACTAACTCCTCATACTCCACTTTTGTCCCTATGGTAGTCTACTGATCTCTTAACTCTATGATCTTGGATACTAGTTAGCTACCATTATATTTGTGTCACTCATGCAGATGGATGGAAGCTTGTTTCTCAAGATTATATTCTTAGAGACACTCACACTCTGGTATAATGCAACCAAAACATCATACATCCACTTACTAATCTTCTTCTCTACAATGTGAGTGATCAAATGATTGTTCACCAAATCAAGAAAAAATATCTTTTCCTTGGCCTTCTTCTAATTATGATTGGCCAATAGTTTCAGATCAATAGGTGTAATGATCTCTTTCTCAACATGCTCCCAAATATCAACCTCTTATAATAACATTTTCAGCCTTCACTTCTAAGGTGCAAAATTGGAAGAACCTTCCAACCTCTCACACTTTCTTAGACTAAGAGTAGTCAACCTTGCAAATCTAAAGCACACCTCAAACCAAAATCAACAAAAAATCAAGTACATCACCCTTCTAGGGTTCAAGTGATTCTTTCCAAGCACACTAAGGTTTCACACCCAACAATCTACAATAGGTCAAGCATCTCTCCCAAGAATGGAACAACTGAAATACTCAACTCCCTTTTCACTAAGTGAGTGATCTTAATCAAATAGACTCTAAGGCGACGTGGAAATTTTGAGAAAACATGGCTTAATGCAAATTCAAAATTTTCACCTCAACCTTGAGGTTCCCTAGATCTATTTCTTATGAACTTTTAGCCTTCTAGATGAATATGAAATATAAATTATAACAGTTTATGTTTCACTTTTGTCCAACCAAATACAAAAGGTAGCCGGATAAAACAAACATTAAACAATTTTACTTCAAGGGAACTATATTTCCAACCCTTAAAACACAACCCCCAACATATACCATATATGAAAATAACTTATAAACATCTATTTTGTTACAACCACAAATATTCCCTCTTAGTTTCTATTTACTTTTCAAATCACTCAACAAAATATACTCACTATTATGTTAAATCAACATACATAATCAACATCAGAAACTAATCAATCACCATGAGAAAATATGCTAAAAATTATATTTGCAAGTACAAAATGTTTGGATATAAAAGTATACTTCACATATACATAAGAGTTAAGTTACAAGTACATACCAACAACTTATCACAAGCTAGTACAAGATAGTCCTTCAATATTTTCACAAGCTAGTACAAGATAGTCCTTCAATATTTTCACAAGCTAGGACTCTTCATTTCCTGCAAACCCTAGCTAGGGCATCCACCATCAATACAAAACCCTAACAAAAAACACAAAGGGATAGCAAGGAATCCAACCAAGCTATCTATAGGCACACCAAAGGCTCCATAACAAGATAGCATCAACACCAAGAAGTCCACCCTTGATCTTTCATTAAGCTTACCTCACACAAGATCTCCAAGTAAAGCACTCCAAGTCACATCTAGGGTTTTGTTGCCACAAATCCCAGGCCCTTCTCATATAAGGACTCAAAACCTAGAACTTCAAGTATCCTCTAGGTTTTTCCTCTCACAAAATTTAATGCCTTCCTCCTTTTCATAAATACAAGTACAAAGACTCGAGACAAGTTCATGTTCAAGATACAAATGATCTAATGCATCGTCACATGATTCTACATGATTACAACAACCAAAGACACTCTCCTCCTTTTTTATAGAATAGGTGAGTAATGCCGATGATAGTAAAGTGGACTAGGTCTGCAAACAACCTAATCTAATCCTTAAGATAAGGTCTCCAAGTGAAGTGCTCTCCCTCTCCAATGTTTTCACATGTCAAGACAAGGATCCTCAAGTGGTGTGCTCTCCAAGCATGGGACTCAAATGTGAATTTATTCTCATCATAAGGCTCCTCACTCTTTAAGACAAGCATCAAATGATCTAGATCTCCTCCTCAAAGTATCATTTCTTGGGTCCACACACAACCCCATGTAATGCATCTTCAATTCAAGCATCCTCAAGTTAAGTCATCATTCTCTTAAGGCATGCCAAGTGGTCCTAATGCTTCTAGGGATATTTTCCTTACCTCCTAATACCCATCACTCCTCCTCCGAGGTAGATCCAACACCCATGCAATCAACCATCCTCCTAAACATTCACGTTGTGTAGAAGATATCAATGCCACATAAGATAATTGACTCATCAAAGAATATGGCACATCTAGCACCAAGTTCAAGTTCAACCAACCACCTATAGCTCCAAATGTCATCAACCAAAAGGTATAATATACACCTAGGGGCTAGGGTTTCAATATGAACCCCACATCAGAGGCACCCCTAGCATGGTGTAAACACTTTTAAAGCAACCCAAAAGATAACATGATTGAAACTTGAATTTGATGTCATAATATGTATGAATAATTTGATTGCACAACAAGGTAGTTTTCCTCCTAGCATTCAAACATGAGTTCAATGAAGGAATATGAGGCAACAAATATAAAATCATGATGGGGCATCAAACCTAAGCTATTGCCAATTTTTTTTCCCTTCGTCTATTCATCTTTTCATAATTTCCTTCAATTGATTCTTTTTATGCATAGCCTTGGTTACAATATTGTATCCCTTTTTTACATTTAAATGATTTCCTATAACATGCATGGTGTGGAGTAATGTATGGTCATTGTGATTTATAGAATACATGAGCTTGATGCTTATATCGATTAAAATTATGGAAATAGAAGATCTGGGTAGAAAGATTCCAATTATTTTTACTTACCAGTGGGAAATAAGATTAAATTCTCCTTCAAGTTCAATTTGTGGAATGGTTCCGCCACTTGTTAATAGTGTTCTTGAATGGGATCTGATCTGCCCTCCCATTGTAGATACCTTATATCTTACTAGAGATGTAATAATTGAATGTGGTTATTATGAGATTCCTTTTGAATCACTAGTAGTATGAATGTTGGAGATCAATGTTGGAATTTTTATGGCCTGTAAATGAAATGTTTTTTTTTGTAGACTAACGGAATAAACAACCAGTTAAGCACATACTTGCGTGACACATGGTCGTGTTATCCGATTGCTACCACTATAACCTCTAGGCAGAACAACATGGCCCCTCATACGACACACAAGGTAAATCAAGAATTTCAAAGCGACGAATTCACATAATGGAATGCCTTAACAATACACTCCATCACCGATTGTTCTACACCCCAGAAACTATGAAATGTTTAATCATTATTAAACATGAAAATATAATTATTATTGCACTATTAATATTTATAAGTTAAAGGTTTGATAATTATATGTATTTTTTACTATTTAAAATTAGATGGTGAATAATATGTGATATTTATTACTTCTCATTTTACATTTAATGAATTCCAATTATTAAATATGGGTGACGAAGACAAGTAATTTATTAAGCTCTTAGAGCCTAAGTGACTTTTCACTTTCCAATCATTAAATAACAAATATTATTTAAATTTATTATTATATTATACTTAGGAGGTAGTTATGTCTTTTCATCTACCATCATAGCCTCTATAAAAGGAGGAGATTGCGACTTGAATAAAGGAGGGGAAAAGAGTATGCTTGCTAGATTTTTATGAATGAAATTGAATTCATGTTGTTTTAATCTTATGCTTGCTTGATAGAATCTTATGATGGTAGGATGGCTTACAAGAAAAGGTCAATCATTGGGGTGAAAATAAGTACACTTTCTTCTAAAGGTATATTTGTTTATTTACATTTATGGTTACACATTTTTGTTCAATTTAAAAGACTAATCTAGCCATGTATGCATAATCCTTCATGGCAATCTAGGTGTAGATTCTCCTAAGGCCGTCATCATCTAAGGCTTCTCCTACTTGATTGCATGTTGTTGTTAGTATCATATGCTTTTAGAAACATCCTACTCATTGGGAGTTGAATCAATTATTAACTTTATTTATTGGGTTATGTCATTTGGATGTCAATTTTTTTTACAAAATTATATTTTTGGGGTATACTTGTCCGTTCTCTTGTAATTTTATCATATCGCATTTTTTTTTGACTTTTATTTCAATTTGATTAGTTTGCTTTGTTTAAACTTGTACATAGTTTTTCATTAGATTCATTTTATTTACATGCTTTCACAATTACTGTTTTCATTATTGTTTTTACTTTGTGTTCGACTTTGTAACTTAACATCTAATTAATCATAAATTTTTTTAAGTTAAATATATAAATATTTTATGAATAACTTAAGGAACATTTAAAATTTATATTGTGAATAACTATGGAGACCCAATACCGTTAAGGTTGGAGAGCTCCACTAACTATTCTAACATATCAATCTTCTCTCAAACATTGGCTTTGGGGCTTAAAGAAGCTCATGTTCCATTTCCATTTTCCTCTTGACTATCCCTACAAGAGAATTTTCATTTCTTATTCTTGAATGTCTATTTAAAGCATCAACTTAATTGGTGATAGTGATAGGGAATGTGTCCTCAATTACTTTTTCTAACCTTTTAGGTACTAGATAGATGAGTATTGACCCTTTTCTTGAGTATACCCCATTTAGGTGTGATGTCCAAGATATTGAAAATTTAGTTAAAAATGCCCTTATCCCTTGTTAGGATATTTAGACACTTAGGAGTTAGTTAAGATCTATTTGGTCTAATATGTCGTTAG
>CBVK0102607552.1:0-11626 GCA_900067695.1 Picea abies
CACCGAGATCTACACTCTTTCCCTACACGACGCTCTTCCGATCTCACTCGCACTGTGGCATGTACCTTCCCAAACTGGAATAATCGTATTCATCTGCCCTCCATGACCTCAGATGAATGTTTGGTGATGATTGAAGTGCTCTAAGCCAATTTCCTTAGCCCAAGATGTACCATCCCACCCTCCACTAAAATATTCATCCCACACCAGGCTTCAAATTCATCGGAACCGATGTACCTTCCACTCGAATCCATTATCAGGGTGTAATGTCTCGCACGCACAGAGTGATATGATGCCCTCACTATTCCCATCCTTTGTCTTATCAACCTTTGCGCCTTGGAACAAATGCCACGATACCACCACCACCTCCCATGTGTCAAACAAGAAGGAATCTTGAGGGAGGGGAGAATAGTAGGCTCTCGGTCACGGAAAAAGAACATAAGACTCCTCGAGGTTGACCCCCAAGAGACCAGGGGCTTTTCCAATTGCTTGATTGGCGAGTGCATTAGCTTCATAATTATTATGCATGTAGACATGAAAAAAGCACATGAGAATACCACTTAGAGGTTTCCAAGGGAAAGCGTCTAAAGTGATAACTTATAACAACATGGAAAAATTACTTTAAAAGGGACACCATGGTGTAATTGTGCAATTGTGTAATTGTGCAATTGTGTTCACTAGACGTTCAAACATCTATATCCTCTGCTCCAGTGGATCTCTAAAAAGTTATCAACAATCATTCTAAGGTATTTGGAGAGATGCCTAAGGGTTATTTGTTGAAATTTTGGTATGCTCATTTAACCATAGACAATGTCACATCATTGTGACCCAACCATAGGCATTCACGTATTCCACCCTCGAGCACACTAACCTTTATTTAGAATAATTTCGGCAAGCCTACTCCAGAACCAATAGATAAACCCTAGATGCTAATTGTAGCAACAACTCAAGACAAGTAGAGTGCTCCTTATCCAAGGGTAGTGCACAAGAGAGAGAGTCTCCATATCCACAGAACAAGTACCATACATAACTATTGCAGCTGCATCTACACTACTCTCTCTCTCTCTCTCTCAAACTTGCACAATACTTAGAAATAATATCACCAAGAATATCACTAAGAGAGAGACCAAGACTAATAGATGACCATGCACCCTTATTCCTCCTTGCAGCTGCAATTGCAGCTCTCCACAAGACTTGCGCTCTAACTGGTTGTCTAGATGAGTTAAAACGTCCTCTATTTATATTAATATGTCCAATGACTTTTCTGGCTGGGACAACCTAATTTTCTGGTAATTATATTTTTTGTTTATCTTTTACCTGTGGAGCCAACTTTTATTTCTGAAAGATAACATTCTAACATTATTTATTCTGCTAGACTAACTTGTCTTCTAGGGTTTCCACACATCTGTATAATGGTTCACTTGCTTCTAGGATATTCTATTCTAAGTCATAGGTTACATGTGGAGGGTAATACCTCCCGCAACTACCAAAATATCAACATCTTCTACATGCTAGAGATCATGACCATGCGATTCATTTGCAACCAGGAAGTGTACCACTTAACATTAGGCTTTGCATGTATCCATATGCACAAAAGAGTGAGATTGAGCATATGATTCAAGAAATGTTAGAGGTCGACACCATTCAACCTAGACAAAGTTCTTCTCTTCACTAATGGTGATGGTTACGAAAAAGGATGGTTCATGGCATATGTGTCTATATTATAGACAACTCAACAAAATGACCATCAAATATAAGTTTCTTATTCATGTCATTGATGAGTTATTAGATAAATTGTAGGGAGAAAAATTTCTTTACTAAGTTGGATCTCCGTTTGGGATATCATCGGATCAAAATGAGGCAAGAAGACATTCCCAAAACAACCTTTAGAATACATGAAGGTCATTAGGAGATTTTGGTTATGCCATTTGGCCTTAATAATACACCTTTAACATTTCAAATCTTGATGAATTCTATTTTCAAACCCTTCCTTAGAAAATATGTGTTGGTATTTTTTGATGATATACTAATCTACAACAAATCTTGGGAAGAGAATGTACAACATGTTGACAAGGTCTTAAAAATATTGGAAGAGAAACAACTATATGAAAAGCCTTCCAAGGGTGCCTTTGGGTTCAAGAAGTGGAATATTTGGGTTATATTGTATCTCATGAAGGTGTCAAAGTGGACCCTAACAAAATTGAGGTTACAATGGAATGGCCAATTCCCAAAACCTTGAAGAATCTTAAAGGATTCTTAGGATTCACAGGCTATTATTTAAAGTGTGTCAAGAATTATGGTCAAATGGAAGCACATCTACCAACATTATTAAAGAAGGAGGCATTTTCTTGGAATCAAGAAGCAACCAAATCTTTTGAAAAAATCAAGGAGGCTATGTGTACGATTCCTATCCTGGCCACACATGATTTCACAAAAACCTTTATTGTGGAGTGTGATGCCTCGGTCCATTACATTGGTACAGTTTTAATCCAAAAAGGAAGTCTCCTTTCCCTTGAGATCATCCAACTTAAAGGAAATAGCTTACTCAAACCCATTTATGAAAAATAAATGTTGGCCATACTACATGCAATTAAGAAATGGCACCCTTACCTAATAGGAAGAGACTTCAAAGTAAAAACAGATCATGATAGTTTGAAGTACTTCTTAGAACAACACTTATCTTCTAAAGAGAAACAAAAATGGGTTACAAAAATGCTAGGTTATGACTTTGAAATTATCTACAAAAAAAAGAAAACATAATATGGTAGAAAATGCACTTTCAAGAAAAGAAGAAGAAACAAAGAGTTTACTATGTGTTATTTCCATTCATCAATATGAATGGGTGGAAGAATCAAGGATAAAATGGAAGCAAGATCATAAGGTATGCAAGATCATTCAACAACTACAAAAGGACCCAAGTGAATTAGATAAATTTGTGTGGAATAATGATTTGTTGTGGTATCAAGACCACCTATATCTATGCAAGAATTCTCAACTCAAATAGAGGGTCCTTTTGGAATTGCACACTTCTCCTATAGGAGGACATTCACAGTTCTTGTAAAATTACCATGGGATCAAGAAGGATTTTTTTGGGGAAGGTCTTAAAACTAATGTTCAAAAGTTTGTGGCTAAATGTGTGATCTACCAACATAATAAGGGAGAGACAATCAAGACTCCAAGTATCCTACAACCATTAGTTATACCAAGTCAACGTTGGGAAGAGGTTTCAATGGATTTTATTATAGTTTTACCCAAATATGAAGGAAAGAATGTTATCATGGTAGTAGTGGATCAACTGACAAAGTATGCTAATTTTTGCTCTCTTTCTCATCCTTTTAAAGCAAGTACAATAACCACAACATTCATGTAAATAGTTCAAAATCTACATGGAATCCCTAAGATTATTGTAAGTGACAGAGATCCAATTTTCACTAGAAATTTTTGGACTAAATTATTTTCTTGTTTGGATACTCAATTGGCTCACAGCTCATCTTACCATCCTCAATCCAATGGGAAAACTAAGATTGTGAATAAATGTCTAAAAGGATATAATCGTTGCTTAACATTTGATAAACATACACAATGGGTCAAGTGGTTTCCCTTGACAGAATGGTGGTACAACACATCCTTCCATACTTCATAAAAAATGTCCCCATTTATGGCACTTTATGGATATCATCCTCCATCCATCACATCATCCTTGAAATGGAATGCAAATGTTCAAGCAATGGAGGACCACATAGGGAACCAACAAGAGGTTCTGAAACTATTAAATGACAACTTGGTTGTAGCACAAAATATGATGAAACAACAATCAAATCAACATCACAATGAAAGGGAACTTGAAGTGGGGGATTGAATATTTTTTAGGCTACAACCATACAAATAGATTTCCCTCAAGTAACAAAGGAAGGACGATAAATTAGCACCCAAGTATTATGGTCCCTATAAGGTGTTGCGTAGGATTATAAGTATGGATTACAAATGAAGTTGCCTCCATCTTCACATGTACATCCATTATTTCACGTTTCTTTCTTAAAAGAGGGTAATCATTGACAAGATCCTAGTTCAAGCTATTTTACCAGAGATTAATGAAGAAGGGAAAATCATACTAGAACTAGAAACAATCCTTGAAACAAGGATTAAGCAACTACAAAATTGAGCAATTATTGAGTACCTCATCAATTGAAAGAACCTACCAGTGGAAGATGTGACATGGGAAGATGAGTTGTTCATGCATAAACACATGCAGTTAGTCAAGTTTTTAGGTCAATAATTGTTTGAAGGGGAGGGGCATGTTAAGCCCTCGATAAAGCCCCATGTAAATCCCTAGATAGTGAGTTATATTTCTTTTTTTATATTAGTATTGTCGGGTAATTGTACCCTTCGTCTCCTATATATACCAAGGAGACCTAGTCTTAGAATCATCTCATCTAATTCTTGTACATTTGTTCTATTGTAAAAGGAGGTTTCCCCTCAAAGAGACTTATCTTTCATTGTTATATCTATTTCTCAAGGTGTGGAGCTTCTTCTCTTTATATGTTTAGGCTATTTTGGTGTTTGTTTCCTAACAATTTTTTTTACAAACACTACTTGTGATTTTACCAGATTTAGGAAGGTGATTTGCTATATATATATATATATATATATATTTGGATCCTATATTGTCTTGAGTTTATGGAAAAATGTGTACTTGCCCTCAAAGGATTTGGTGATAATTTCTTAATTAATGAGTGTGTGCAAAATGTTTTTGAGAAGGTATTTGTGAAACTTAAGACCTTAGTAAGAGTTTCCATGGCTCTATACCAAAGGAATTTTTTTAAGAAGAAAGATTAACATTTTTTTAACATGAATATTTAAGGTTTAGTTTTTTCCCTTTTTCTTTGCACCATTGAGTTTTGCAGGTCATTAAAACATCCACCCAATTTTGAATGTAATTTTAATTAAATTGCTTTTGTGAGTATTTGACCTTGAGTCACATTTACCACAAATGTTGTGACTTTGTCATTAAACCAAAACCCAACAAACAAGGAAGGAAATCACACTATGATCAATGTTTTTATGTGATTCTTGGTGAGGTAATTTAAAGTAGGATAAAATTGACTTGTTAATGGCTCATTATTTCCCAACCTAGTTGTTGATGGTTCGTTGATTCCCAACCTAGATATGATTAAACTTATGACATTATAAGTGAAACATGTATCAATATAAGAAAGTACAAGAAGGGCATCACTAATGACAACAATCTTCAGTAAAAAATGGTTAGCTTATAATTCAAGGAAGGGATGGCTTTCACTTCCTCTTAATGATTCAAATAATTGATATCGTATGTTCAATATAACATAACCATGATGGAAAATATGGATTCAAGAGGGGTGAAAGAAGATATAAATAACTAAGAGGAGAAGGAAGATGAACTTGTATAAATCTTGTTGACTCAAATAAGAGGACAATTTGAATGTTCTACCCATCTTTCATAGGTCTTTCTTTCCACCATATTTTGAGGAATTATAATGCTTAAGATAATCATTAAGCAAATCGTGGAAAAATGGATAGGGAGGATCAATGTTGTATCCAAGATGGAGGAGTGTCTAAAGTCTTAACCCTATCGAATCCATAAAAATATTTGTAATCGATATAATAATGAAAATTTGGCATGATAAATGTTTTGTTTTAATGCAAGCATGGGATATCACATATGGATAGGTAACACCATATTTTTCTCCCTCCTACTTGTGTTGATCATGTGCCCCCTCATACCTAGTGTGATCCATAGTTTTTACTCACAACAAGGTTAATCCCCCTAGACCCAATCTTGTCAAGATCGCAAATGTCTTGTCTCAATTGATGTTTGGAGAAGATAACATGAATTGCTTTGCGATGTAGAGGTTGGGCCTACAAATCAAAGCACACTATGAAAGTAACTCTACACACTCTGTTGGAAATACTGAGAGGGGGGTGAATCAATATTACATTTTTAAACAATTAGTAATTGCTTTGTTATTTTAATTATCATAATAGATCATCAATGGAATTGTATTTAAAAAATCAATTATATAGATCAAGAATTACAAAGTTTATGAAGAATAATATGTGATTGTGAAGGACACTAATCCTCTTTAGAGCACCAACTCTTGGAGACACAAATCCACTTCTTTAGGGAACCAACCCTAGGAAGCACCAACTCCCTTGTTTGAGGGAACCGACCCTAGGAATCACCAAGTCCCTTATTTTAGGGCACCAACCCTAGGAAGCACCAACTCCCTTGTTTTAGGGCACCAACCCTAGGAAGCACCAACTCCCTTATTTTAGGGCACCAACCCTAGGAAGCAACAACTCCCTTGTTTCACACTTTACTTAGTAATGGGTATGAATCCTTCCTTGCTCCTCCCTTCCACCCTCACTACATAACTATCTTCAATTTTCCTTCTTGGACTCTGCTTTTGCTTTTGATCTTTTGATCTGGACTGCAGAGACACTTTCTTCTCACCATTTTTTCTTGTTTATATAGTCTTCCAAACTGGTGTGAATTTGAAGCATTGTGTCTCTTTGTTTGAACCATTGCACCTCTTCATTTAAATTAACAATAATAACTTCTATTATTATTATTATTATTAGTTTAAAGACTTCAAATCCCTTGCAAATTGTTCAACATTTCAATCCTTCAATGATTATTTTCTTGTTCTGGATTTGAATATTTGTAGACAAACACTTCATGTTGGGTATGTGTTATATTCTTTGCACGAGTAGTAGTGTCACATTTTTGGGCAGTTTTTTGGCACATGGTTTTTTGCCGATGGTTTTCTATTTCAGGTTAAGGAATTAGGGTTGTTGACTAATCCAGGTCATTGGGTTAGGGTTTTCGATGTCGTTGGCTCCTATATGTATATTGTATTGTAAAAAATGTAACACTATGAATGAATATAGAATATGTTGGTTTTCCCAGTTTGGGTTTCCAGGGGAAAAATCTCTGCATAATGTTTGTATTTGCCATTGTATCTTTTCTGTTCTTTTACTGAAATTATGTTTGCAGTAAATGTTGTACAAGGTTAAAATCTACATTTGGTATCAGAGCTTTGTTGGCTTCATGGGGATGTCTTTGTGGTCAAGGGTTTGGCTCGAGACTATGATAAGCCTTGTTATAATGGGAGATCTGTGGTATTGATTTTTTAGGTGAAAAGAAATGGCAAGCAATTCAAAGATGAAGATCAAGAATTTTTATGGGAAAAGTTTTGAGCTGTGGAAGCTCAAGATGGAAGATATGTTGGTGGACAGATATCGGTGGATCACAGTATATCCAGGTACTGCACCTATAGGAACTTCAGTAGATGACTGGAAAAAGTTGGATCGAAAGGAAAATAGCAAAATCAGACTGTGTCTCTCAGATTCAGTATTACTGAATGTGTTAGAGGAAGCTACAACCAAGGATTTATGAGATAAGTTGGGGAAGTTGTATCAGTCTAAGTCCCTAGTAAATAAACTATTCCTGAGAAAGAAATTGTATAACTTGAGGATTAGAGATGGAGACTCGATGGCAGAGCATTTGAACGCCTTCAATACCGTGGTAAGTCAATTAGTATCTATCGAGATTAAAATTTCAGATGAAGATAAATGTATCAGTTTACTGTGTTCTTTACCAGAGTCGTGGGATAGTGTGGTTGTGGCCATAGGTAGTAATACAACTCCCTTGAAGTTTGATGAAGTGGTCTCATCCTTGTTGTTGGAGGAGATGAGACAAAAGAATATTGTAGGACAAAGCACATACATATTATTTGCAAGAGGACGTTCCCATGAAAGAAATAGATCTAAGTTCTCAAGTGGGAGATCTAAGTCTAAGGGTAGATCTAAATCTCTTGAAAAGTTTGTAAAGGTATGTTGGAGATGTGGAAAAGAAGGGCACTACAAGAAGAAATGTAGATCCAAAGTTGAGAAAAATACGGGATCTAAAGAATCTCCTTCTACAGAAGAAAAGACCTCCAAGGAAGAAGGAGGGGATGTGTACTTGGCTTCTTCAAGCACACATGCAGATCATGAGGAATGGTTGGTTGAATCAGGTGCATCCTTTCATATGAATCCCCATAGGGAGTGGTTCTATGAATATGAAAGGTATGATGGAGGTAATGTTTTCCTAGGTGATGACTCGACAACTAGAATCATAGGTCGAGGAAAATTCAAGTTGAGGCTCATAGATGGTAGGATTAGAACATTGTCTGGTGTTTTGCACATCCCAGGTTTGGCCAAAAAATTGATTTATGTAAAAAAAATGGATTATACAGGGGTAAAAACAATATTTGAAAAGGAAACCTGTAGAATGGTTCGTGGAGCAACGATGTTGTCGAAGGGAGTTCAGTTTGGAACTTTGTATAAGCTGCAAGAAGCACTATTAGTGATGGGTGTAATAGTTCCATTGTTCCTGATATTGGACTTGAATAAGAAAGAACTCCTACAGTCTATGGAGAAAAGGTTATGTTGTGGCATCAAAGACTAGGCATATCGGAGAGAAGGGTCTTCGACTACTACACGATAAAGTTATGGTTGAAGGTATGTTTAACTGGTCTCTAGATTTTGATTTCTGTGAACATTGTGTATATGGGAAGCAAAATCGGGTAAGATTCCCTTCTAGTGCAACGAGGGCAGAAGGAATTTTACAGCTAGTTCACAGTGATGTTTTTGGACCTGTATCAGTCCCATCATTGGGAAAATCTGTGTACTATGTCTCATTTATAGATGACTTCTTGAGGAATACTTGGATACATTTCCTCAAAAAGAAATCTGAAGTCTTTGATAGGTTTAAAGAGTTTAAGATTCTTGTTGAGAATGAAACAGAGAAAAAAATTAAGGTGATGAGGACATATAATGGTAGAGAGTTCCGCGAGAATGAATTTGAAGAATTCTGTAAGAAGTGCGGTATAGCAAGGTAGAATACTACTCCATTTACTCCTCAACAGAATGGAGTTGCAGAAAGGATGAATAGGACGCTGATGGAAAAAGCAAGGTGCATGCTCAGTGGTGTTGGGTTAGGACAAGAATTATGGGTAGAGACAGTGGGTACTACATGTTACCTGGTCAACAGATCACCCTCATCAACGCTGGATGAAAATACTCCACAAGAGGCATGGACTGGTAATAAACCTTCTCTCACACATCGGAAAGGTATACTCCATCTGATTTTTGTTCAAATTTTGATTTCTCTATTATTGATGATGATCTTAGAATTGTCAGGGAGGCAGTGGATTCAGGGGATGGAAATCTCTGGAAAAGGGCCATGGATGAAGAAATGGCATATTTGGATAAGAATGAGGCTTGGGATCTAGCGGAGTTGCCGATTGGAAGAAATCCCATTAGCAACAAACGGGTATTTAAAAAGAAGCTGAATGCAGAAGGAAAAGTGGAGAAATACAAAGCTTGGTTAGTAGCAAAGGGTTATTCCCAAGTTGAGGGAATTGATTTTGGTGAGATTTTTTCTCCTGTTGCTAAGTTAACCTCTATAATATTTCTCTTATTTGTTGTTGCTGCATTTGATTTTGAAGTAGAACAGATGGATGTGAAGACAACATTCCTACATGAGGATCTGGAAGAAGAAATCTATATGAAGCAACCAGAAGGTTATGTTTTGAAGGGAAAGAAGGAGTTGGTATGCAAGCTAAAAAAGTCCTTGTATGGTTTAAAAAAATCACCAAGGATGTGGTATAAAGATTTTGATACTTATATGCTGGGACTTGGCTTCATAAGAAGAAAAGAGGATCACTGTGTGTATTTTAAATTAATTGGTGATCATTTGATTTATATGGTCTTGTATGTGGATGACATGTTGCTAATAAGAAACAACAAGGAGATTATCCAGGATGTGAAAACTTAGTTGTCCTCTAAATTTGACATGAAGGATCTCAGTGCTTCAAATTTTATTTTGGGCATCGAAATTAAAAGAGATCAGAAAAATAGGAAAATCTGGTTAAATCAGAGAAAATATACTGAGACAATATTGCAGAGGTTTAATATGTAGGAATGTAAACCGGTCAAGGTTCCTATTCCTATTGGTGTAAAGTTATCTGTGGATCAGTGTCCCAAGACACAAGAAGAGGAGGAGGACATGTCTCGTGTTCCATATGAGAGTGCAGTTGGCAGATTGATGTATGCAATGGTATGTACTAGACTGGACATTGCACATGCAGTGGGAGTTTTGAGTAGGTATATGTCAAAACCAGGGAAGGAGCATTGGACAACAATAAAGAGGGTTTTCAGGTATTTGCGTGGCACTGCTAGCTATGGATTGTTCTACCAAGGAAGATCGAGATTGGATAGAGTGGTGGATATACATGGATTTGTGGATGCAAACTGGGCTGGAGATATTGATCGTAGGAGATCTACAAGTGGGTATGTGTTTAACTTGTTTGGAGGAGCAATAAGTTGGATGAGCAAAAGACAGGTTGTAGTGGCACTTTCAACTACAGAAGCTGAATACATGGTAGCCACTCATGAAAGTAAGGAAGCAATATGGTTACAAAGATTTTGTTTGGGTATTGGGTTGGTACAACAAGCTGTAAGGATAGATTGTGACAGTCAAAGTGCAATTTTTCTGGCGAAGAACCCTGCTTATCATTCAAAGACAAAACATATTGATATTCAATATCGCTTTGTGAGAGACATGGTTGAAGAAAAGAAAGTATTGTTGATGAAGGTGAACACTTTGAAGAATGTTGTAGATTCATTAACAAAATCTATGAGCACTGAGAAATTCTCTTGGTGTAGAGGATCCATGGGCATTGTTGCCCTGAATTGTTGACTATGTAACCTTGTATGCAAAGAAAAAAACAAGTGGGAGAATGTTGGGTATGTGTTATATTCTTGCACGAGTAGTAGTGTCTATGTTGCATCGGGGGGAGAAAACCCCTTGCACAGGGGTTCGGGGGCAACGCCCTCGAGAATGATTTTTTGCCTCGGGAAATGTGCCACATTTTTGGGTGGTTTTTCATCACATGGTTTTTTGCCGATGGTTTTCTATTTCCAGTTAAGGAATTAAGGTTGTTGACTAATCTAGGTCATTGGGTTATGGTTTTGGATGCCGCTGGCTCTTATATCTATATTGTATTGTAAACAATGTAACACTATGAATGAATATAGAATATGTTGGTTTTCCCAGTTTGGGTTTCCAGGGGAAAAATGTCTGCGTAATGTTTGTATTTGCCATTGTATCTTTTCTGTTCTTTTATTGAAAATTTGTTTGTAGTAAATATTGTACAAGGTTAAAATCTACACTTCCTTCAAACCATTCTTTTCTTTGTGACCGTGGGCTCAAACCACGGGCTTATCTATTCCAAGCGTTGTTCTGTTAGCTCTTTCTCTTTTCCCCCTTATTCTCTTACATGAGACCGTATTCAAATTTCAGAGGGCTTATTTAATTCTAGGCCCTTTTGTGCTCCTTGTTAGCTTCTTTACCTTATCACATGACCGGTGCTAGAACCAAGTCCTCAGGTACTTCTGCCTTTAGGATTTTCGACCTTTGCAATATTCCAAATCTTGTGGAGTAAATTCCGCGTATACTCTATTACACTAGTTGATCCGGATTTATGTAGGAACACAATGAAATACATAAATACACATAAACGCAGAGATGCAGCGGAAATAAGAC
>CBVK0102607553.1:0-13899 GCA_900067695.1 Picea abies
ACCAATATCCACCTGGATCACTAGTAGATTGGACGATTCTAACTTAATCTGTGGTTGAGTGGACGGTCCACGCAAACTCAACATGGTGTTTTGTAAATGGCCTTCTCATTGTGTGCTTTTTGGATCTCGACCGTGGATCTTCCTTCTCGACGGACAATCAGATCTTACTTCGAGGCTTCGACACTCTGAGACTCTAGGTTACTAGAAACCTGAAGTAGTTCAATTCTTCTAGAGGTTAACATACTGAATAAGTCATAAAACAATGATGACCTCTTGTTGTCGGTTAACATCTCATGCTTACTATATCCTTCCACTACGCTTGATCCAATAGTCATGAGAGAACATGGAGAATCTTAGATCAACGACCAAACGTTAATTCATGACTTCGGCCTTCGGTGCTTCGGGCATTTTTGCTGGTAGGAGAAGTTTAACATCCCTGAAGGTTGTAATCTCGGAGTGACGTGGCTTGTTGATGTCACTATTGACGTGGTATTGGCTGAGTGGCTACCACGTGTCACCTTGATTTCATGACTTTCGTATACCTAATGTGCGAACTAGACCTTGACACTTGTCACCAACTGATTGGGCCACGTGTCATCTTTGTCTTCTGCCACATATCTCCCTCTTGGATCATGGCTTTGCACTTCGTGGCTTCCTGAGTTTTAGATGTTTAGGACTCATCATAATCCTAGAGTGGTAAACATCAGGCTGACTATTCCTTCCCTCACACGATCGAATGGTCCAGGGGAATCTTCATTATCTGAAGCTCATTCCTGATTGGATGGCTAGCAGGATTTTGGTGATTCTGGGACTCTGGGATATTGTGGCTCCTTTCTACATCCATTTATTGTCGAAGCACTGAATAGATATACCACCATAGATCTTCACTTGTATTGATCTGATGAACTTTGTTTACTCTGGGACTTCGTGCCTTTGGCCCCGCTTATCCTATCTTTCCACTTGATCCAACGGTTGAGACTAACCCAAATTTTCTCCACGAGATCTGATGGTCGATGTTCACTTCACGACTTCGGAGGTTTCAAGACTTTATGTCTTATGGGGTCCGCTTATCCTATCCTTCCACTTGGTTCTATCTGATGATCAGGATAGACCCCGAACTGATCTAACAATTTTGATTACTCCCAAATTTTGAATGGACGATTAGGATTCCAGGATCCTTCATGAAGGGTTCTTCTATGTAAGTTCTGGCTTCTACATGATGTGATGGTATTGGATTGTCCCAATGTTTCTCAATATGATCTAACATGCTCAGATTTCTCCTGCGTTATTTCTACAGTGCTATCTCTTCTGAGCTTTGATCTCATCACTTGCACTTTGTTGAGATCAATGACAATATCATACCACTATGTCCAACATTCTCCCCCTTTTGGCATTGATGACAACCTTTTCTTTGAAATATTTTTATTTATTCTTCTTATCGATTTCCTCTCCCTTTGACAGCAATGACAGAAGGGATATTTCTTCGCTCCCCCTGTGTGGATGCTCCCCCTATCCATGTGTCCCTTTTCCTATGATGCAACTTTTGTGGTTTTAATGAGGTATGTGAATTACTCCCAATTTCTGTCGAATATTTTCAAAGGTACTCCTGGGAAAAGGTTTTATGAATATGTCTGCAATTTGTTCTTTGTTGTCCACATACACTACTTTAACCACTCTTTGAGTACTCGATCTCTTAAGAAATGGTATTTGATTGGTATGCATTTGGTTTTAGAATGCATCACTAGATTTTTAGAGATACCTATGGCATTAGTGTTATCACAATTAATAGTAATGGGATCATCATATCTTACCTGTAAATATTCTAATGTTTGCTTCATCCAAAGAAATTGTGTGGAGTAGGATGCAACAACATTGTATTCTTCCTCTATTGTGGATAATGATGTGGATGTTTGTTTCTTACTTAGCCATGCTACCATAAATTTTCCTAGAAAAAATGCTCCTCCACTGGTGTTTTTCCTATCATCTCTACTACCAACCCATTTGCATCAGTGTATGCATTTAATGTAAAGTCTTTATCTTTTGGATACCATAATGCAAATTATAAGGTCCCTTTAAGATATATGAATATTCTTTTTACTGATTTTAGATGAGTTTACCTAGGTGTAGATTGAAATCTTCCCACTAGTCCTACAACCTACATGATGTCAGGTCTAGTTGATGTTGAATAGATAAAACTTCTGATCATTGATCTGTAAATAGTTTGATTTACTTTTGGTGAGTCATTATCTAGGCTTAGTTTACATCCGGTGACCATGGGAGTACTTACATGTTTACTATCTTCCATTTGGAATTTATTCAACATTTCCTTGATATATTTGGTTTGGGAAATAAATAATCTTTTTTCTGATTGAGTGACTTGTAAGCCCAAGAAGAAATACAGTTCTCCCATCATAGACATTTCAAACTCTTCTTGCATTTCAGTTGCAAATTTTCTATTCATTGTAGTAAGATTACTCCCAAATATGATATCATCGACATATACTAACACAACAATCATATTTTGATCTTCAATTTTTATATATAAGTTGTTGGCAATAGTCCCTCTCTTATATCCTTGTTTTTGTAGGTATTGATCTAGCCTTGAAAACCATGCTCTTGGGGCTTGCTTAAGATCATACATAGTTTTCTTTAGCTTGCACACATAGTCTTGATTTTATGTTAGAATGAATCCTTCTGGTTGTTCAACATAGACTTCTTCTTATAGAGTTCCATTCATAAATGCTGACTTGACATCCATCTAATAAATCTTGAAATTTCTGAAGCATGCAAATGCCAGGAACATTCTAATGACTTCTAGTCTTGCTACTAGAGAAAAAGTATCTTCAAAATCGATACCTTCTACTTGAGCATACCCTTTGCAAACTAATCTGGCTTTGTTCTTTATAATCTCCCCATTTTCATTTAGTTTGTTCTTGAAGATCCACTTAGTTCCTACCACATTCTTGTCCTTATGTCTTGGAACTAATTCCCAAGTCTAGTTCCTCTCTATCTGGTCAAGTTCTTCATTCATTGTCTTTGTCCAATCTTTAATTTTTGTGGATTCTTTAAATGATTTAGGTTCTATCATAGACAACGTTGCATGTTCTGAGTCAAATGTAAGTTTTCTTCTTGTTTCCACTCCTACATTTTTATCTCCAATGATTTGACTCTCAAGATGGTTCTTTTGAACTCTTTTCGATGGAGATTTTAGCAAGGGTGTTTCTTCATTATCTTCTTCATAAATATAGGGTTCATTTTCCTGTGTTTCTTTATCATCATATTCTTGCTGAGATTCTTTATGATCATATTCTTGCTGAGATTCTTTATCATCATCTTCTTGCTGATATTCTTTATCAATTTTTGATGTCTTGGGATATGCTCTTCTTTAGTTTTAGATCATTTATCTTGACATTTTCACTTTCCACTATCTTGATTAGTCTAAGATTATAACATCTGTATGCTTTCTTATTAGGTGAATAACCTAAAAATATGCCTTCATCAGATCTTGGATCAAAATTTCCTAAATTATCTTCATCATTCTTAATGTAACATTTACTTCTAAAAACTTTAAAGTGTTTTACAGATGTTGACCTGCCAAACCATAGCTCATAAGGAGTTTTGTCATGGTTGGGTCTCAATTGAGCTCGATTAAGTATGTGGATTGATTTGTAGATTCCATCTCTCCAAAATTTGTCTGGAAGCCTGGTTTCATTTAACATGGTTCTTGCATCTTGGACTATTCTGTTTTCCTTTCCACCACTCCATTTTGTTGAGGGTTCCTGGGAACTGAAAACTGTCTTTTGATACCATGATTTTCACAAACTTTAATGAACTTTTTAGATGTGAATTCTCCTCCATTGTTTGATCTCAGACATTTAATTTTGAGATATGTTTCATTCTCTAAAAGGACTTTGTATGTTTTAAACTTCTCAAAGGATTTTGATTTTTCTTTTAGAAAGTATACCCAAGTTATTTTTGCGTAATCATCAATGATAAACATAAAATAATGTTCTCCATAAATAATTTTAGTTCTAGTAGGTCCACATAGATCTGTGTGAATAAGTTCCAATGTTTTTTTTGTTGAATGCTCTTTTGTTTTGAAACTAGCCCTTGTTTGCTTCCCTATTTGACATTGTTTAAAAATAGAGTCTGAAGGCTTAATAACTTTTGGTAGATCCCTTATTGTGTCCTTCTTATTGGCTTTGATTAAGTTTTCAAAGCTTACATGTCCCAACTTTCTATGCCATAGCCAACTTTCATCTTCTTGACTTAAACAACATTTTTCTTCTTCATCTATAACAAGGATGTACACATTGCTAGATGTTCTTGGTGCAAATGCTACTAGCTTTCCGGTATCTTTTCTTTTGATCTCACATTTCTGAGAGTCAAAGGTAAGTATGTGACCCTGATCACTTTTTTGAATTACACTTAGGATATTAGGCTTGAGATTTTCTACCAAAAGTACATTTTCTACTCCGGTCTTGTTATTACCTAGGTTGACAATGCCTTTTTCCAGTATCTTGGATGACACATTATCTCCAAATGTGACTTTTCCTTTTTATTTCTTCTTTAACTTGAGAAATTTGATTTGATATCCAGTCATGTGCTTAGAACATCCACTGTCTATATACCACTGACATCCTTGGTTTTTCGTGTATAGGGCAACTTTACACTCTGTTTTCTTTATTTGCTTTTTCTTCCATACCTTTTGATTGTTGGGAATATTTATATTTGTGTCATACTTTGATAATCAACATTCACTAGCTTCATGACCATAATTGTTGCATTTGTAACATTCAACATTGTAGTCTTGTAAGGGAGAGAAGAAGTTATAATTTATTCTTTTTGCATTATTCTTATTGTTTTCATATCTTTGAACATTTCTTGGATTGTATTTTCTATAAGCTTTACAATGTATTGCTTTATGCGCAAAATTATTGCATAAATAACAATATCCAAAAAAGATATATTGATTTCGGTTAGAGGGATTCCTTCTAATGATTCTATTCTTCTTTTCATCTGTTTCTTTAGTAGGGAGTGCACATTTCTGTTTATTTGGGACAATTTTCAATGGTATTATCTTTGTCTTATTTTCTTCTCTTCTTATGGATTTTTCAAGAGCATCTGCATAGCTGATTGGTTGTTTTCCATTTTTTTGTTCTGTAGAGGGATCATATCTCAGTCCTGTCTTATCAGTTGATGATCTCTGACTGCTAAGAATGTTGTTCAGGATTTTTGAGTTGTTTTCAAACTTAGACTGAATGTCTCCTTTTTCTAGTTTCCCTTTTAGTTGAATTATTTCATCCTCCAATATCTTACATGTTTGATGTTTTTCATTGAGTTCTTTATTCAAGATTTCTTCTTTTATTTTGGTTTCTTGGAGTTGGTTATTTAATTCAATAATCAATTGTTCTGAGTCACTAATGATTTTGGAAACCTCTTTTTCTCTTGATTTTATAGATTCTTCAAACTCTAGAAGTTGTTCCCTTATTAACTTGTTTTGTTTTTTAGATTTTCTTAGTTCTTCAATTGCATGGATAAATTCTTCCCAAGGTTCACTTCTTCTTCATCTTTCGAATGATTATCATATTGAGTTTTCATTCCCATAAATAGAAGCTCTGGTGCCTCTTCTTCATTTTCTTCAGATGAGCTACTGTCTTCTTGGGTAAAGAAAGCTTTTTTCTTCTTGTATAATATTATTTTATCTTTGGTTTTGCTCTTCTTTTGATTTTTGAAAGTTCTTTCATCATCAATTTCCTCTTGCTTAGGATAGGGACATTTATTGACAGCGTCCAATTTTTCCACAGTTTAAACATATTAGAGGAAACATTCCTTTGTATTTCCCAATCCCTCTCTTGAGTTTCTTCATGAAGTTGGCAAATTCTTCATCAAATATATCTAATAACTCTTCATTGGTCTTTTGCTCCTACTTCCTCTTTGTTTTAGATGCCTTAAATGATGTTTTTCCTTTTGATGGTTTTTCCTTCCCTGTCCTCATCTCATATGCTGTAAGAATTCCATGGAGCTCATCCACTGTGAGTTTGTCAAGTTCTGGTCTATCTTCAATTGTGGAAATCTTGGCATCATACCTCATAGATAAGGACCTTAATATATTTTGTACAATAGGTTTGTATGAGAGTTCTTCTCCTGTTGCTCTGATTGAATGAACTACCTCATCTACTCTATGAAGGTATTCAACAATGTTCTCTTCTTCTTTCATCTTCAAATTTCCAAACTAATCTCTGTAGGTTTGTAGTTTGGCTTCCTTGACTTTGATATCTCCTTCATATATAACCTCCAGTTTGTCCCATATATCTTTAGTTGACTTACAATGCATTACCTTCACAAATATGGGATTTGTTAATCCTCCTAGAATGATATTGACTGCTCTTGAGTTGTCATTGCAATTCTGATTTCTTGCAGTATTTGTGGGTGGAGTAGCTGGTGCAGTGTAACCATTTTCTACAGATTTCCAAACATCAAAACCAAGAGCCAATAGGTATCTTTTCATTCTTATTTTCTAGAGAGCACAATCATCTCCTTTAAACAATGGTGCTTTGCTGAAAGACATTCCCTGTTGCTAATCTATTTCTTTCAGGATCTACCTTCCAGTGATTAGACTGTGCTGAAGGCACTGGATCTGATACCAATTGTTGGAAATATTGAGAGTGGGGGTGAATTAGTATTACCTTTTTAAATAATTAGTAATTACATTGTTATTTTCATTATCACAATAGATCATCAATGGAATTGTATTTAAAAAATCAATTATATAGATCAAGAATTACAAAGTTTATAAAGAATAATCTTTGATTGTGAAGGACACCAATCCTCTTTAGACCACCAAATCTTGGAGACACAAATCCCATTCTTTAGGGAACCAACCCTAGGACACACCAACTCCCTTATTTTAGGGCACCAACCCTAGGAAGCACCAACTCCCTTATTTTTTAGGGCACCAACCCTAGGAAGCACCAATTCCCTTATTTTAGGGCACCAACCTTAGGAAGCACCAACACCCTTGTTTTAACACTTTACTTAGTAAAGGATATGAATCCTTCCTTTCTCCTCCCTTCCACCCTCACTACATAATTATCTTCAATTTTCCTTCTTGGACTCTACTTCTACTTTTGATCTGGAATGCAGAGACACTTTATTCTCACCAGTATTTCTTGTTTATATAGTCTTCCAACTATTGTGAAATTGAAGCAATGTGTCACTTTGCTTGAACCATTGCACCTCTTCATCTAAATTACCAATAATAACTTCTATTATTATTATTATTATTATTAATAGTTTAAATAATTCAAATCCCTTGCAAATGGTTCAATATTTTAATCCTTCACTGATTATTTTCTTGTTCTGGATTTGAATATCTACAGACATGTGCTTCCTCCAAACCATTCTTTTCTTTGTGACCACGGGCTCAAACCACATGCTTATCCATTCCAAGCGTTGTTTTATCAACTCTTTATCTTTTCCCTCTTATTCTCCTACATGAGATCGTATTCAAATTTTCGAGGGCTTATTTAATTCTAGGCCCTTTTGTACTCCTTGTTAGCTTCTTTGCCTTATCACGCGATTGGTTCTGGAACCATGTCCTTCGGTACTTCGAACTTTGTGATTTTTGGACTTTGCAATCTTCCAACTCCACCAGAGTAAATTCCACCAAAGTGCATATACTCTATTCACTAGTAGATCAGACGGTCTGACTTAATCTGTGGTTGAGTGGATGGTTTGCCAAAACTCAACAAGGTGTTTTGTTAATGGCCTTCTCATTGTGCGCTTTTTGGATCTCGACCATGGATATTCCTTCTCGATGGACGGTCAAATCTTATTTCAGGGCTTCAACACTCTGGGACTTCGAGTTACTGGAAACCTAAAGTAGTTCAATTCTTCCAAAGGTTTACCTACCGAATAATTCATAACACGACGATGACTGCTTGTTGTCGGTTAACATCTCATGTTTACTCTATCCTTCCACTACGCTTGATCTAACAGTCATGAGAGAACCTAGAGGATCTTAGATCAATGACCAAATGTTAATTCACGACTTTGGCCTTCGACGCATCAAGCATTTTTGCTGGTAGGAGAAGCTGGATATCCCTGGAGGTTGTAATCCTAGAGTGACGTGGCTTGCTGATGTCACTTTTGATGTGGCACTAGCTGAGTGGTTGCCATGTGTCACCTTGATTTCATGACTTTCGTATACCTAATGTGCCAACTAGACCTTGACACTTGTCACCAGCTGATTGGGCCATCTGTCATCTTTGTCTTCTGCCACATGTCTCCCTCCTGGATCATGGCTTTGCACTTCGTGGCTTCAGTACTTTGTGTCTTCAAGAGTTTTAGTTGTTTGGGACTCCTTGTAATCTCGAAGTGGTCAACGTTGGGCTAACTATTCCTTCCCTCGTATGATCGAACGATCTAGGGGAATCTTCATTATCTGAAGCTCATTCTTGATTGGACGACTAGCGGGATTTTGGTGATTCCAAGACTCTGGGATATTGTGGCTCCTTTCTACATCCATTTATCGTCGAAGCATCGAATATATCTACCACCGTATATCTTCCCTTGTCTTAATCCAATGACCTTTATTTACTCCAGGACTTCGTGCCTTTGTCCCCTCTTATCCTATCCTTCCACTTGATCCAATGGTTGAGACTGACCCAAATTTTCTCCACGAGATCTGATGGTCGGCGTTCACTTCACGAATTCAGAGGTTTCAAGACATTGTGTCTTATAGGGTCTGCTTATCCTGTCCTTCCACTTGGTTCTATCTGACAATCATGATAGATCACGAACTGATCTAATGGTTGTGATTACTCCTGAATTTTTAATGGACGATTAGTATTCCAGTATCCTTCACGAAGGGTTCTTCTTTGCAGGTTTTGGCTTCTGTGCGATCTGATGGTCTTGGATTGTTCCGAAGTTTCTCAATATGATATAACAGGCTCATATTTGTCCTGTGCGATTTCTACAGTTCTATCTCTTCCGAGCTTTGATCTCATCACTTACACTCTATTAACATCAATGCCAATATCATACCACTATGCCCAACACACTCAACTGCAATTAAAACCACACATACAACAAAGATACAAAACAACTCAATTGGTTGTCTTTTATTATAAACACGAAGGGATTAAAAACTTCTATAGTTCATTACACCAACAAGGTCGAAGCATGCACTCTTTATCTTAGTTAGTTGCATCTACATAACTATAATCTTTGAAATTCAAAGGTCTCTTCTCCTTCAAGGTCTAGCCATGTATGGGAAACTCGAGAATTTGAACTACGTTCAATTGTCGAGTTTTGAACCATTCCTCAAATGGTCTCTAAAATTTGAGATCAATATGATTTGAATTCTATAATTGACGTGGTTGAAGGCAATATGTCCCCTTCATTTCAAATTCCTAGGATTTGAATTTCCAATTACTGAGGTGCATGGTGACATGGAGTTACTAATGTGCATGGTGACTTGGGGTGTTGATAAACCTTCCATAAAAACCATTCCATATGCATGGAACCATTTGTTGACATGATTTTCCATGTTTTTGTGACACCACATATTTGTTTTTGCTAGGTCCTAGCCCATTATTGACATGGAAAATGCTACATGCCATCCTTTAATTGGTTAATACCAAGCACGATATAGTGCAATCGAGACTGGGTTCACATTACCCTAGCTAGTGTAGTTAGTGGTTTTGTGGATATTTCCTAATGGAGGCTTGGGGTAACTCCTCATACTCCCCAATTATATTGACATTGGCACTTTTTAGGTGGATCTCCAACTAGTGCAATTGAGTTATCACAGTGGAATCCCTAACGAATGCAGTTGGGATTCATGAGTGATTTACCCTGGTGGAGTTTTTGAGATAACTCTAAGAGATCCTCAATTTGTAAGGGATGTGGCCATGTCATCAAGCCTTGGACATGACTACCTCAATGGAAATTTGGGGTAACTTCAAGACATCTCCAAATCTTGAGGGATGTGGCAAATATGATTTTACCATTCGCAAACTAGGACAATCCTGAAAAATCACCTGTAATCAGGATGAGTCTTCAACAACTTCCATGACCCACCCTTCCCACAAACTTAAAAATAAAACTACTATAAAGAAAGAACCATTTATAATAAACTTATAATTCTTCAAGGAAACAATAGAGTCAAGCACTAACTCTACAAAACTCAAAATTTGTAAGGAACAAAAATCAAAATTGAACAATTTTTTTTTTTGGTTGATGTTGGATTACTTGAAATCTAGGGATGCTCCTGCATTGAGTACTAGTTAAAATTTGTGAGCCTCCTGCTCACATGTTTTTTGATAAACAAGAACCCATCAATTACCTAATTCTCCTCCTATTTCTCTTATTTATTCTACTATTTTGTTCATCTCATTCCCTTTCATTTATCTCTTCAACCTTTTTCACCTTTGGCTTCTTCCATGTGTTACATTGTTTTCCACTTGGATCTCTTACTACAAATCATGTCCACACTACCCCATATTCATAGTGTGCATTGCCTCCCCATACTCCCTCTATTGCATTATTTCATTTATTCTACAAGTTGACATCATCATATTTCCTTTGTCATTTTCTTCTATCACCCCACCATCACACAACATGTTTTGGGATTTCATATATTCCCAAATACACTTCTTCAAATGGTTCTTCCATAATAACACCATCACGTTGATTGTGACTCTGCTTCAACTCGGTAGCGGCTTCACTTTTCTCTACTATAGGGACTTCCACTATTATATAAAGGTCATCACACATAATTTTATGGGATTCACAATCTCCTACTTACTTCATCTTCAAAGGTTTTGCTGCTACAACCCCTTGCTTTTTAACTACATATGCTTCCATACAAGTTCATACATGACTCAACATTACTCTATTTACTTCTTCCTCTTTTAATGGAAGCAAACTATATGTCTTTCCATCCTTCTTCAATTGATAGACATTTCTCCTTTCATCATGCATAACTTCTCTATCATATTGCCAAGGTCTACCCAACAAGACATGACAAACATCCATAGGTAATACATCAGACAAAATGTCGTTACTATAACTATAAATATTAATGTAATCTTATAGTGGCCCTATTCTCTTTTTGTAATTACGACACAATATATGCATATGGATGAGGTGTACTTTTTAAAATTCAATCTCGAGACAACTTTAGTAGACACAAGATTCTCAATGCTACCTCTATCAATAACTAATGTACAACACTTCACTCATGTTGATGTATTAGCATTGGACAGGTACTTCCACATAGTCTCAGTGTCTAGCATGTGGAAGTCATCCTTATAACCTCTCAAAAAACTTTAGGAAGTTCACTTTCTGAGTCATTAATTAAAGTGAATGTCCTTTTAGTTAATTAAGTTAAATGCCCAAGTTTACTTGGAATTAGTAACTTAAGTGAGTTGATTAATTCCTAGCCATTAGATCAAAAGTCAATGTGAGATTAGATCTCAGTCGTTCATCACTTTAAGAGATCTAGGGTTAACTCAATGTAGTAAAAGGAAACCTAAGTGAGAGGATGAGACACATTGTGTGACGATGTGAGAGAGTCACATACATAATGTGAGAGACTCATAGAGAGTGTGAGGGTGTGAGAGACACATTGAGTAGAGAGTGAGTATATTTCATTGAGTGGGTGAAGAGAATTCATCCAAGTTTGAGTGGGTAGGGTTGAGGAAAGGTGCAAAGAGGCACCGATGGAGATAACATCCGAGTGGGCTAGGCTATCACTACATTGTAATCCTCTGAAGGGACATTATCTCATGATGGGAGCCATGTTTTTATAAAAATAAAATCATCATAGATTTGGTTTTCTCGCAAAGGTTTTTCCATGGGTTGTTCACCCGAATATCTCATGTGCAATGTGTTATGGTTTCTGTTTTAATGCTTCTGCTAATGTTTTGTTGATAACCTAGTTTTTCAAATGTTTAATAAAGCGATTTTATTATGAATAACTACCAGGTGCTAGGTTTGTAGGAAAATCACATGATATCAGACCGAGATTGGATTTCTGCAACGAGATTTTTTTTTTTAAATTTTTGCAAGCTAGGTAAAAGAATTAAAAAAAACAGGAAAAAAAGACAATCATATGACAACCGCCATACAACACACAACCGTGTAAAGAATGGAGGGCTGAATAATTTGCTCGATATCAACGCATGGAGGAGTGTTGTAAGTGACAACTCGGGCTTGCAATATCTGCAACCACAAAGAGAATTGTGAGTAGCAGGCTCACGTGGAAGGGGGACGGTGAAGGAGCTGACAGATCGATGTGTATGTGTGGGCTGTGGAGGAGTGGAAAGGTGTTTTGTTTTGTAAGTCGACCGACATAAGGGGATGAGTGAGCTACAATTTGTTAATTGGTGAAATCATGCAGTTTAGAGCTGAGCCTTGTGGTTAGCAGCTGAAAGGAAGATCAACTGGGAGATAACAAGTTGTCGGAGATCAGACATATGAGCAGTCAACATGTAGCAGAGTCAACACACAGGTGAGTCGCAAAACATAGGCCAGTCGAGGGCTGCACGCAGAGATCAAATGGATCAGGCTGAGCGAAGGTTCCAAGTAGCAGAGTTGTATCCACCATAGTCGGAGCCGCTGATTGGTAGAGAAAGCAGTTGGGTGGAGGTTTGGGCACATGTGCAGTAATAGAAGAGGACATAACCGTCGGGAGGGCGGACAATGCTAGGAATAAGTGCTGGGCATATTCGAGGCTGTGAGTAGACGACTGAAGAAACCAACTCAAGTGGAGGCAAATCGGGTGTTGGGTGTGCTGCATGAAGTAACGACAGATGACTCAGAGTTGGGATGACTTAAGTGTTGCTGAGAGAGCCATGGGTGCATGTGCAACATAGAGTTGGAAAGAGAACACACCAACAAGAAGAAGTCACGGGAAGCCACTAGAAGCAATTGCCAAGACTGGGTGACAATGTGAAGCCTCCGCTGAGTTAACATCGAGCAAGCCGGCAAGGCATCCGAGCAACCCACAGAGACCTAGGAAACAAACATAGTGCACAAAATTGTTTGGGCAACAATCGTGCAGCCCCAAAATTGTTTAAGAAGTGGGTAGGTATCCTGAGTAGTGGTTAAATTTGACGGGTATTTATCTGTTTTTTCAAAATTTAATCTTCAAATATCGACAATTTTTAAATTTACACATCATTAATGATGTTCACTTAATTTTTGAAATCGATAATTTGACAGGCAAATAAAAAATTTACCAGTAAATATATACTAGCAACAACCACATTAAGTAAAAAGTGGTTGATATGCGCCGATCGGTACCATTTTCCATTTTTTTTTTAATTAATGGCGCCGATCGGCGTATATCAACCACTTTTTACTTAATGTGGTTGTTGCTAGTTGACGACCGACATACATAGCCACAACCATAAACACATTTATACATTTTAAATGTAATGATTAATTATTATTTTGTAATTACTAAAATATTATTTTAAATAAAATTATTAATTTTTTAGTTAGTATTATTATTAATTAAATAATTTATTAAAAATAATAATAATAAATATATGTAATAATTTTATTAATAAATTATTAAAAAGAATTAAATAATAACAAATTATTATTTATTAATTAATTAATAAAAATTAATTAATTAGAAATTAGAAATTAATATTTATTAATTAAATGATTTATTATCAATTGATTATCAATAATAAAATAAATATTAAATAACAATTATTTATAAAATAGAAAATAATATAGCATAAATAAAATAAAGTTAAAACAAAATAAATACATTATTAAATTAATATTATATAATAGAAAAATTAATTTATAGATTATAAATAAATTTAGCAAAAATAAAATAATAAATAATAAAGATATTAATAAAGTTAATAATAA
>CBVK0102607554.1:0-22180 GCA_900067695.1 Picea abies
CTCTTCCGATCTCACCATTACCTGATGTCTCACTTGTGCTTTTCTATCGCATTTCCTCGCTAAGGATAACACCAAAAACATCATCAAATTTTATATTGTTTGAACAAGAGACAGAGTTACTTACATCCATGACCAAGACATTCCATCTTTATGGAAATGAGAATAATATTAGAAGAGCCTTGACCTAATCATCAAAGTCCACTTTTACAGAACTTGGCTGATTAGTAACCGTATTAAATTCATTTAAATGATCTGCAATAGACCCACCTTCTGATATATTCATATTAAATAATATCTTCATTAGAAATACTGTGTTGGATGATGAGGGTTTTTCATACAGTGTATCCAATGCGTCCATCACCTCCTTTGTTGTCTTTTATTTTGAAATATTGAAATCCATCGATACTGCCAAGCTCATCCCTATCGTTCCTAGTGCATTTCTTTCAAGAACCTCCCATTCTTTGTCCTTCATGGTCATTGGATTCTTTTCTATTCCACCCAATGGTAGTAATAGAGCCTTCTGATATAAATAATCTTCCATCTGCATCTTCCATAACTAGTAGTTTTGGTCATTAAATTTATTGACCCTAAACTTTCCATGTTCTGCCATTTCTCCCACTCGAACTAGGAACCCTCTTTTCCTACGAGTTACCTTTCGCTCTGATTCCAGTTGTTAGAAAAATAGGATCGTGGAGAAATAAAATAAAAAAAATGTATAAATAAAACACAGAAGATACACAATACAATAGAGACAGACATATACATGGTTCACCCAGTGTGGGCTACGCCCACCATAGAAATTGTCAGGTCCTTCCTTTTTATGATCTAGAAAAATGAAGGGATACAACCTATATCACACCCATTGTAACTTCCTCTTCTTTCTTTCACATTTTCCTCTCTCTAAATACAATAATCACACACATATACACAGTCACAATACAATTCCCTCACAAAAGAGGGTTTCCTTTTAGGGAAAAAAAAATTAAATAACTTCTACCATCAGATCTGCGACCTTATAATTAATGGTCCAGATTGACTACGAAATTAAAATATTTTACAAGGAGATTTTTCCTTCGGGGGAAAGCCCCCCCTGCAACCCCCTCCACGTGGAGGAGTGTACAGTCTTCATGGTGTATAAACAAGGCTGAAAACAAAGACCTCTGAATCAGGAATATAATCAAGCTCCACAACCAACAATTTCCATTAATTGTCCCATCTAGGCTCAATGTTGAAAATTGGAGCTCTAATACCACTTTGTAATGTACTCGTTACCAACAACTCAAACAAATTTCTCCTTTGTGATGTACACATCCACACCACGCAAAAATCTCTCTTTTACCACTATGATACCATTAAATATATCGATATGTTATGCATATAGACATAGTTAAGCAAAATAATAATAGCATACAACAATAATAATTCATACATATAGACAATATAAATTACATGATAGAAAATCATAATTCATAACTTAGCATTTGCACAAAAACACAAAGACACTTATTAGTGAATTAAACATCAACTGTGTGCATACCTTCCATGTTCCTTCAATCCATAGACCACATTTTTCATAATCTCAGCAGTGGGTCACCCTCGAGCTAGGGATAAACTCTACTTGGGAAAATGAAGTTCTAAGATAGTCAAAGGTCTGAAAAAAAATAGAAATTCTCAGACGCAGGTGTCTACCTTAGAAACCAACCTACAATATCCCATTCCCCACATGCCTATCACACCCTAGGAAGTGTGCCCCTTCTCTTCTCAAAATTACTCCGGCTTCCCCACTTCCCTTCCGGGGCTTCAACAACAAGCCGAACATGAAATATCAGAGCCATGTATCTGTAGCTCAGCCTCTAGAAACCATCCTATAGTCCCTCATCCCCAACATTCTTGTCCCACCCTGGGAAGTGTTCCTCTTCTCTAATCAATAGTCCCTCGACTGCTCCACTTCCCTTACGGGGATTCAACAACAAGCCAGACAAGGAGTCTCAAAGCCCTGTAGTTGTCACTTGGCACCTTGGGAATTAATTCCCAACAATTCTTTCACTTCCATTGAATACTCACAGGCCTGGAAACCAACTTCCTCCACACAAAAAATCTCTCACCTGGAGAGAAATGCCTATGGGCTTGACAACCTGCTTCTTCGACCAAAACCTGACAAATCAACTCTTCTACTTTCAACAAAATTAGGTACCAGTAAGGATGGTATCATGGATAAGAGGAAAATTGTAAGAATGATGCAGGTGATGAAGACTCTCCTACATACCCCGCAGGGTCTCTGCGCCTGACCTCCCGGTCTTAAGGATCATTCAAATTCTCTTACGAGCCGAATTATCTCCTTAGATCCCCTGTTGGAATCCTATGCAAAAACCCGATCCACAGGTCCATTCTTTCCCTCACACGGTCTTCTACACTTTACCGTGGTTGTCCCCGACTCAGTTTCGAGGTTCGGGGTTTTATCTTTCTTGATGTCGAGAGTCACTATCCTCTCGATTTCCCGATCACTGATGAGCTCCCTTTCACCGATACGTGCCCCTTCTACCTTAACTTTTGGTCCATGTGACCTACCCATGTATGACCGCAGTCATACTCTTCATCGGGGTTTCGGACTTTGCGATGCCAAAATACATACACCTACGAAATTCCCGACTCCTTGAATCCCAACTCTCCGCTGCACTGACAGCTGGCTTCCACTATGGCTCTTTCCTCAGCCTGATGTGTTGACAGCTGGCCCCCACTGATCGGGGTATCGCGATTCACGATTTCAAAAGGCATAAACACCACATCCACTGGATTCCCAATATCTCGATGGACCAAATGCCGATGGACGGCTTCCTTATCGGCTCTTTCCCAATGACGCTGATCTCCTCCACACGTCCCTTCCAGATGGATGGTCTCGATTCCTTCAGGATTTCGAGACTTTCGATGTCCCAATTTTCTTCACCTTAGGAAATTCGATTTCCCGATGGTTAATGTGCCGACTCTCTCCGGATCTCTGACACCTGTCTCTCTGAATGGACGGCTCAGATTATGCTAGGTTTTTAGACTTGGATTTCCCCGACCTCATGCCCACGAGAATGCTGATTTCCTGATGCACCTCAGTACCGATGGCTCTTGATCTCCGCCACGTGTCTCTGCTAACGGACGGTCCAGATCGCTCCGGTGTTTCGAGACTTGTGATGTCCCAATTTACACAACCTTGAGAATCCCAATTTCCTGAGTGCCGATATCCCGATGGCTCCCCCTCTTATCATGATTTCTCCTCCTGTTCACGAGGACTTAACTCCCTCGCAACTTCCACAGATCCGACGGATGTTGGCGATCCTGCACTAGATCTAATGACTCAGATCTGTTCTCCTTCCCTGCACTCCTCCATATGCTTAACCTCTATGTGCCTTCACCCGATCCAACGACTGAAAGGATTTCTGCTCCAGATCTGATGGCTCAGATCACTTCTTCTGTGCACCTACTCCAGAGGCTAAACTCTGGTCATCTCCTGCCGATCCAACGACTGACGGGATTTCTTCTCTAGATCTGACGATTCAGATCTGTCCTTCTTCTGCACTCCTCCGACTTCTAAACTCTGTGTGCCTTCTCCCAATCCAACGAATTAGGGTATTTCTGAGTGAGATCCGACGAATGAAAGTCATCCTCGCACGTAAAGGGCTATCTGTCATGAGCTTCTCCTGTAGCTCCGACCTTCACAGGAATGCAGTTCTTCTTCTCTTTCTCCCACAGATGGAGAATATAATGCCTTCTTGGCAGTGTCTCTACTCAAGCAACCTCTTGCTGAGTCTTTCAAGGTGTTCAGCAACCCTATACAGATCCCTCAGTGGACCCTTCCTCCAACTTCAGAAATCAAAGAGTTCTTTTCTCTTCTGTGCCTGTCTGCACACTTACTCGACGCCCTCCTGGTGGAGTATCTCTTCCATAGAACGTTCTGTAGTTCTGTCTCCTTTGTCCCGTGCCTCTATGCACCTGCTCAATGCCCACCTGGCAGAGCTCTTAGAATCTTCAGTGATTCTGCTTCCTTCTTCAACTCTCAGCAAAGTTCTTCTTCCAATGCACCACTGTGCATATGCTCGATGCCCACTTGGCAGAGCTCTACAGAATTCACAGCAGAATTCTGTCTGCAACTGTGTCTCTCATACACAGCCTTACCTCTAAGGTATTCAACAACCTCAAAGGTCTTCCTCCTGAGTTGTTGATTCCATTCCTGTGCCGCAACACGTCTTTGTCTGACTCCGCAGAGTTCAGAAGTACATCCTCTGTGCACCGGTATTCAGAGACCGTAGTACTCTATCACGCCCTCCTGGCATGAAACCTCAAAGACCTTCACCTAAAATCAAATAGACTCCTGCAAATTCCTAACATACCTCCACAACATACATAAAGAACACACACAGACGTCCATATAACACAGAATGACATGCAGGAAAAATTGCTTCTGTTTATATTAACAATGGAAAATGCCTGTAATTACAATGGTGTTCCTGATCTCTCTCTGGCTCTTCTCTTCTCTGCTCTACATGCAGATCCTCACACAACTACGACTACTCCAAAATGAGATAAGAATATCTCTTTTACCTGAGGGGGCTCTTCGAGTGCTTCCCTCCAAACCTACCTACCCTATTCAATTACATTGAATGCACTATCTAGTCTAGAATCAGATCTAGATCTCAGCCATACAACACATTAATGGCCGATCTACCTAATGCCCGCACAAAGGCACGGCTTCTATGGCTCACCAGCCTAAGCATTAAAGTTACATTCAATTTCAAATTTGAATGAGGTTGCGCCTCTCTTTTAGCATGCAATTTGAATTCACTAGTGTGGCTGGCTGGCTGGCTGATGTGGAGAGATGCTCCTGCATCAAAGAATCATGAATGAATAATGGCCAACATATATTGAATTACACTATATCCCCATATATATATATATATATATATATATGCATGTATCCTTTAAGAAACATGGCACCCAAGGGACTCCCTTTTCCCACTTATCATTCATTCACTTCACCCAGGAACTTAGGATAACATAAATTTATATTCATACTTTAGACTTTAGGAATAATAATATAATATTCCTTTGGGATTAAGCCCTCAATCTTATCCCCATCTTAGACTCTTAGCCCCCTTTCCCATCCAAGTGGAATTTATCCCCCCATCTCTTTTGTGTGGAAGATCGACAAAAGTGATGTACTTTATTAAAATATGAGTGTTTACATATTACAACAATAGGCACATTGGCCTTTTAGCCAATCTAATCTCTCCAACCTAATATCCACATAGGTGCTATGTCTTATAATATCCCAGCTCACCATCCTATACAATATATGTACAATTGGGGTTTGGCCTAGGGGTATTACAGTAGGTCTCCTCAATAATTCCTCACTCATGGGAGTTTTTCCCTTACCTCCCCCTAATCCCCCACATTAGGTTGCCACGTTAAACATGATTTCAACTATGATGCAACAATCCCCTGAATTGTTTGATCCTTGGGTAGTATCTAGCCAATATGAAATTGAAACACTAGGTGACATCATGCCACTTAGTCTAGCAGAGTCCCGTCTTCAACAAGATTCGGTACCTAAATATTCCCTTCCTCCTCCTATATCAGTTAATCCTCTTTCTTCCTCACTCTCTAGTGAACCTATTCCTATGAGTAACCAGGGGTCTAAGAAAGTGCAGAAGAAGAGTGAAAATATGAACAAAATCTTGGGGGGCATGTCTCTAGTCTCTGGACATCATACCAGAGTTAAGCCTCCAATTTATTACGATGATAATGGGGGAAAAGTACCAAACTATAGACATCATGTTGGGAAAAAAACCACCAATAGGTATCGATCAACGTACCAACCTTTGGAAATCATGTTTGGAAGAGGCATGTTCATGGGTATTAAACCTGAGCATGGTTTTGTTCTCTATTTCAAGCTCGTTAAAAAATGAAGCAATAATTCTAAGCATTGTTCATTTTTAGTTTCAATCTCATTAAAAAATGAAACCAACCTCGAGCACAGTTTAATTTTCTGTTTCAATATCATTAAAAAATGAATTAGACTACGAGCATACTTCGTCATTCCTCGAGCTCATTAAAACATGAAGAGTCATCTTTCAAGCGATAGTTTACCCCTTTTTCAGCCTCTTAAGACTAACTATGAAAAAGGTATACTCTGGTCAATCATGACTAGAAGAGTTCTCCCTTGTATTGTTTTACACTTTTTCAAACTTAGGGGACTAAATTTATGAAAAAGAACACCCTTGGAGTTGTATTTAATATCTTTTCAGACTCTCTAAAAATGAAAATACCATCGATATTTCCTTCTTTGGGATCATAAAAATATGCGTCGAAGGACCCATATGGGACCTAACCCCTCCTTCTTTGGGTTTGTTAAACATGTGATGAGGGACTCATTGAATATGAGCTATACCGAGAATTTGTTATCCTCCTAAAGCTCGTTAAAAAAAAAAGAGGTACTCGCCAATCATGGTGCGGGGGGGGAATTGAAGGAAGTGGGTCAAGTTTTGGAAAGCATTATGGTAGTCATTTGTTGTCGCCATTGAACATGGCACATGTTTGTGTCTCGTCTTACAACTAGGTAATGTGCTTGTCTTTGATTCATACCAATCCTATGAGTCTTCACACTCCTTCATCTCACCCAAAGAGTACCCTAGTGATTGTCACACTATGTTTTGGTCTATCTCTCAGTCGAGTCAATGCTACCAAGTCATTTATTGTGCCTCACAATGTTCAAGGGAAGTGTCACTTCAAACCAGCCACTCTGCAGTATTTCCAGCTTTCATCCTTGTGTTAGTCCATACTCATTTAATCTATCATCCTACATCACTTTCTTGTGACTGTTTCATGTCGATGATGGGGGATACATCATGACCCTCCTTCGACGAGTCTGTTCCTTTCAACTTCAACACATTATATAGGAATTAGACTTAGAAACCAGATAGTACCTTGGAACCTGCATACCTCAATGGCATGCCTCCTTGCTTTTGATAGTAGGTTTACACCATTGACCTCTGATTGAATGATTCCACGAATGTTCGACTTCAACACATTTATTCACATTCCTTAGAATGTACTAGGGTACCTTGGGAGTCATTTTCATCATTAGAGATTTCTCTCACACTTGTTAATGGTATACATCAATGACCAGTAATCAAGTGGTTTCTACCATTTTCATCATCAACACATATATTCACATGGGTAGAATCACAAGATTTCAGGATTGAGACGAAGACCCTAGGAACTCATCAGACACCCAGGTTGTGATATTGGAGACTATTTGAGTACCTAAAAGATTCCAATATAGTCATCATGTTGGAAATCTTACTGATATGTATACTATCACATAGATCCACTTTGTATTGGTCCATGGCTATGGTTTTTCATACCATAGCTCATATTATTCCGTGGCTACTACCTGATTGATTCATGGAGATATGGATCCACATTGTATATTTGGTGCCCATATCCTTAATCAATTTTTTTATGGATCCACAGTGTATTGTTCGATAACCTTGCTTTGAGTCAGTTTATTCTGAGCATGGGTATGCATACCTCATGGATGATACATATTTATCATGTGATGTTTGCTTACAACTTCTGCCTGACTCTCCTATTCTAGCACCCTCACATACATATTTTTGTAAACTGTTTTGGCCATCAGTTTCTCCTCTAACCTCAAACTTTAGAGGGCATCTATTACACACCTAAATGTCTCACTTAAGTGTTGTAAGTGTGGTATGCACCATATCAAGTGTCATATGTACCTTACTAAGTGTCGCATGCACTTTATCAAGTGTCATATGCACCTTACTAAGTGTAGCATGCACTTTATCAAGTGTCATATGCACCTTACTAAGTGTCACATGAACTTTATTAAGCATCTCATGCACTTTATTACCACGTGAGAACATTTTCCATGATCCCTAGACAGTTTGGAAGAGAAATATATCATTTGAAGGTCAAAATACCATATTTTACCTTAGATAATTGTCGTTTTTTTAGTATCATCACCCCCCTCCCCATATACAGAGGGAGATGAACCTTTATTATCGCTCCTTGATCAGTGTTAGGGAAGTGAAACTACCACTCCTTACTCAAATATAAGGGAGCGATGAAGTGGTTGCAACTAAGCCACCTTATTTGTTGGGAAAAAACTGGGAATATTGAGTTTGTTTGGGTCAAGGATTTGAGTCATATCTCTTTGCTCCATCCTAAGCACTAAAACCCAAAATCATGAGATAAATACTCAACCATATTTTATGCAGGAGCATCGCTCCACCTCATCACATGTCAGTCGATTAACATGCATGGTGCACATTCAAGGAAGGGAGAGGCGTCGCCCTCTCATTTTTTCCTCGAGAATCAAAATTGTGATCCAAACATTAATGATGACAGGCTGGAAGAACCAAGTTGTGCCTTCTCACAAGATAGAGATAAGGTCTCCATTAAGTGGTTGACAGTAGGATGGATCTACATCCGATTTGGAGCAGATTTCCATCATTGTAATTTTCCCATTAGACAGGCATTTTGAATGGTGATTTGACACCACTAGTTTAACTTGTGAGGGAAGTTCGTCGAGCCCCTCTTGTATAAATATTTGTATTATTGCCAGTAGATAGGTAGCTAAGATAGAGTTATCCAAGAAAAGAGCCAAAGACTCAGTCACAGTCCAGACTCAAACATTTGTAATTTGATATTCTACCATTAATAGAAAATGACAGTTTTTATGTTATCAATTTCTATGAATTGGATGTTGTGTTATGAATGTCATTTACATGCACTTGAATTGTATATGAATGTTATAAATCATCTACAGGTATAGAGATACAATTTTCTATTTGTGAGTGAACTGAATTAAGTCTGTTTCTCTAGGAAAAGTGCAAGGAGTGTGTGACAGAGGTTGGAAACTTTGTAAGACGATGCAAGGAGTGCATGTCTGAACTTAGTGGAGTCAGAAGAGAAATTTACAGGAGGGCATACTAGGGTAATTCATAGACTCAGGAGGAAATTTCAAGGTGGTTAGGTACCTTGGAAAGAAAGACTATGTGGAAGGAAGCACATTTCAGAGTTACTGAACACTCTGAAACACTCTGCTAGGAGGGCATCGAGCTAGTCTGAGCGTGCACAAGAACAACACTGTTGGAAGTGTTGGAATCCTTAAGAGAATCCTAGGGTTTTTGAACACTCTAAGGAAGGAAGGCTTTGCAAGAGTGCATCAACAAAGGAAAGGATATGCCTTAAACCCTTCCATAAAGCTAAGGGAGAATCCGTTGAAAATCTTAGCCGAGAATAAGGAGTGCGTCAAGGAACCTGTAAGTCCATCTTACAAGCTCAGGAGGAAGAGCGAGAGACTGCCAAGAGGGAAAGATAAGGTTCGTTGGAAACATGAAGGGTCTGCATAGAACTCTGCAAGGAGTGCAGAAGCAGTTCGAGAACAACCTAAGTCTCAAAAGAGGAATTTGTGCTAAGTGTGAAAAGGGGTCAAGTACTTGTCGAAGTCCCGAAGACTGTGAAATTGTCCATCGTCGAAGGAGACAGGTGGCAGAAGCTCGAGAAGTTCAGGAGCAGGAACTTCGGGAGGTTTTCTAGAAGAAAACAAAGATCTTCACGAAGTCATGAAAAGGAGTTGAATCCAAGTCGTTGGATCCAGACATACGCGTGGCAGAGATCCATGCATTTCAGAGGAGGAACCCTTCGAAGAAGAGGCAAGGAGAGGATGCCCGAAGAACTAAGGGATGAAGCAATCTTGGTCATTCATTGAGATGGGACACGTGGATTTGGATTGGAATTTCATAGATTCGCAATCAGGAAGGATAGAGTTGGGAGAATAGAGGAATCATGAAGTCCGAACTCGCGATTTGATCTCAACCGTTGATCGTGAGAGGAACGTGGACCGTAGATATGGTCCTAAAGAATTTGTCAATTCGGGAATCAGGAAAAAGGGAGCAAGAAAATGGAAAAAGTTCTGAAGCATGGGATCACGAAGGGAGTTGGCCCATGGTCATGGTCCATGGTCATATCAAGGAGGAAGCCTATCATAGAGAGCTAGTGGCATTGGTGTTAATATTGGAAAGCGTTGAGGAGAGGGTCTGCGAGTTCCACATAAATTGCACTGAGAAGATGAAGGGCATGTGTCAAGTTGAACTGGTTCCCATGAGGATCCCAACGATTCATTTGAATCGATGAATTGAACAATCCTAGACCAGGGGGGCCTGTGTCGTCAAGTGGTATCAGAGCTTGTATTTTTTCTGCATATCGTAGGTAAGGGGAACAAAGTGCAATACTTTGTTGAAGTTGTTGCAAGGTGTGCAACAGATGATAAACAAGTAGGTGGGTTGTAAATGAATCAAGATGTCCATTAAAGTTCATAGACATGGTCGAAGAGAAGTCTATTCATAGAGGAGCAAGGCGAAGATGGACAAGGAGCTCAGTGAAATCCAAACCCAAATGGAGAAGCTAGCATTCAAGATGTAGTAGGAGAAAAAGGTACGCTAGAGGTATGAACGAACTTTGAAGAGAAAAAATAAATGGCATGTTCATAAATTTTTGGCCAGAGGGCAGCAACAGATGTTATGAAGGTGGCTGAGGTACGCTGAAAACCTCAGTGATGAGGGAAAGAGATCTGGCAGAGGTATTGTAGGTTGACAGGTGGGCAATGATAAGGGATTAATGGATCTCATAAACTACCAGATGGGCATAGGAGACATCCCAAATTTCCAGGTGGGAAAGGGAGGAGAGATGAGCTCAGCTGAGAATTCATGTCAGGGGGTGTTAACATATGAAGAGGAAGTAGAAGAAAGGCCTCTCTCAGATGGAGATTCGCGTGGAACTGTGAACCATGTGAATGAAGATGATGATAAGTTGAACACTTCTATGACAAAGGAAAAGGATAAGAGGAGTGTTATGATCATTGGGGGAATCAAGATATTCCTTCCAAGTATCCGAGGAGAGGCGAGCATAGACGTTGTGGGTGCAACAGAAGGACAACAAGTTGATATTGTCATGGAGAAGGAGGAGCAGATGTTGAGATCTGTCCTAATCGAGGAGCACCCAGTGGAGTCACTTACTTAGTGGGAAATGGAGTTAAAGGCACTGGAGGATTGGTCGGGCATTCCAGAACCAAAAGGTGGCTTCCATTAGATAGCCATTCCAGAGAAGACATACCAGCAGGATTAGAAGCGGAAGGAAGCTAGAATGGAACTAGTTGAGGAACTGACATGAGAAAATATGTCAGAGGAAGAAGCTAAGCATTATTTCAGTCTTGAGAAGCCTACAGGAAGGAGAACTACAACAAAGTGTCTATCTAAGGTCGTAAGAGGTGAAGAAAATAGTGCGGGTGGTCGGTGTGATCTACCTGTTCACAAGGAAGAAATGCAACAAGTTAGTCTACAAAGGAAGAGTTAGCCAATGGAGCAGCTGGATGAAGTGGTTGAGGAGATAAGGAAGTTGATTGTTGAGTATCCATTTTGACACTTATAATGCCCTATATTACTTCCTATCTTAGCCTATTTTACCTATGCCATGTGTATCTAATTGACTGTTTCCTCCATAAATACACCCGATGACCTTGTTCAAGTGCATAAGAGGTAACTTATGATTAAAGCATGATTTGTTTATTTTTATTGAGTTAATTAAATTAAACACTTGATTATGTATGATACTAATCACTTTGAATCTTAAGCAGCATGATCCGGTACCCAGTCTATTCTGGTACCAAGGCTCCACCTATTTTGGTACCAGCCTGTGCTAATCCGGTACTAGACATAATTCGAAATTTTTGAATATTTCTAGAAGAAAATCAGGCTCATTGGTTTTGTTCAGAACGATGTTTTCATGAGGACCCGTGTGTCATAATTCACCCATCTCACACGTGTGGACCTCCATCTCAGGGGGAATGATTCTACAAAAATTATCAAAAAAACTCAAACTGCCAAATTGTGCCTCGATTTTCGTGCATATGGTATCATATCTAGAAATTCTAATACATGGGTTTGGTCCAGAATATGAAAAATTGAGTAAAGTGTGGGCTGTTTTTCAAAATTGGAATTAGTTTGGGAGATATGGGTGGGGGACTAACTCGAATCTGCCCAAATTGTTAAAAAACACAGATTTTTGGGATTTATCTTAAAATTGTAAAAATTGTTTTCTTAGTTTGGAGATTTGGTTTCATCCATTCCTCCATGGATTTTATGTAGAAATAAGACCTCATATGTCTAAGTAGGGATGAATTATCATGATGTAAGAATGGTTCTTAAAGGAGAATTGTTATGATGTAGAATGGATTCATGAAAAGACTCTTTTTGTAAACCTACTTGTTGGAGATTAATGCAAGATTGAATTCAATGATTTTGTCTCTCTTAGAAGTTAACATCTAGTGATCTAAAAGATTTGATGTTGGCATCGGCAAGGGCCAACGAACCATCATGGTAAGCTTATTGTAAATTGTTAGAGTAGATTTTCATTCCATGTATTTGTTATTTTGATTTCATGATATTTTGTTTGATTTCACCATTCGAGTTTGTTGCAAAGTGTGCTAATGCAGGAACAGTTGGATCTCGATATTTCACCATACATGAGCTTTAATGGATCATCCCACTTGTTAGTTTAGTTGCTCCAGGAGATAGATCTTAAGTTCATCATTTCATTTCATGAGCCTCTAATGAACAGATTTGTCACCTAAGAAAGAACCTTTCGATTCACTATTTACTTGAGAAGTTTTGTTATCAGTTTTCTCTTCTAAGTTTGAAGTGGTGTTGTTGAAGTGTGCACAGATTTTCTTGCTAGTTGTTGTTAAGAGTAGAAACTATAGATAACTAATTCAAAGTCCATATTTCCACTTCATGATCTTGTAAATGGACAAGGCATTATCTGAGAAAAATCTTTTGAGTGTATGATTGCAAGTTTTGCTTTCTAATTTATGAATTGTGTGAAGAGTGTTATCTTTGAAGTGTGAAAATAGAGTATTGGTTTTTATATTTTTTTCTTGATTGAACTATACTCATCAGACATAGGAACCTATCTATTATCGGCACATATAGTGCATCAACTCTTTTGATTAGGAATCCCGGTTGATAATTTATGTTTGGTAATATATTATGCAAATAATTGCACCAACATTTTGGCGCCATTGTCGAGTACTGATGCCAAATTGATATGATATTTTTCATGTGCTTAACATTGTTTTCACTTCAGATAATTAGAGGTATGGGCTAATATCTTCATGTTCTTTCTATCAAGGATCATTTAAGTCATGTGTTGAATTTTTTTTACTCTCATGCACATCTTCCTCCTACATTTCTACACTCAACCTTAAATGAATCATCCTTGCTATCCTTTAAGAAGATATTTTCACATTTAGCTCTATATGATAATGGGTGCACTTGTCTTATTACCTCTTCATTTTGAAGAAGTGATTGCTAATTGAAATATCCATTGAAATGTGGTGACACCATTATGTATAATACTAACCTAGTTGATTCAAACAAGTTTTTATCCAAGTTTTTCTTTGAAGGTATTGATGAAAACCTCATGTGGTGGACCGCCCTTGCAAAACCGCAATGAACTTTCATGAGAACCCTAATAGGATTAACTAGAGGGACCTCTTGGTCATTATCCAAGACATTACATTATACATTGAATAGCTGAGATTTAAGTTGAATGTGGATGATGTCACCCTTGGGATAATTGCAAACAATTAATTATGTGCCTAATAACTCTAAAACACTCTCGTACCACCTGCCTTCCTTATACTCTAAAACTGTCAATGAGAAGTATACATAATTCTAAATATTTTGAGTAATATAATAAAAAGGAAGTATCTGGAAGTACAAGTAAACCCACCAGGGTACTGAACAGGCCTGCTGGCAGTGGGGCCATGCTTGTATGGTACTAAGGTAAACCCATTGGGGTACTGAACAAGTCTGCTAGCAGCGGGGCTATGCCAAGTAAAGGGATTTGAAAAACATAAAGTGGCACACTTAAAAATGAACATAAACCCTTGGGTATCATTCTAAAGCAATCATTATCAAATCAAGGCTAGGAGATGACCTTTATATCTCTCGGATGATGTTCTTAAGAATATTCAAGTATCCACTTTAGAGTTCTATCTTTAAAAAATAGGTTTGCACGAGAAGTGGGACCCTCAGTATGTGTAATTCACCTTACATAAGCAAGAAGAGCTTCATCTCTAAAAACTTGGATTAGAAACGAGTTAATCAACTTGGGATGTATTCCTTTATGTGTTCCTCTCTTCAAATGATATCTAGAATATGCTTATATCACTTTTGTTTTAAAGGTAATCTAGCCAGGGAGGCCAACTTGGTAAGATTATTGTAAATTGTTAGTGTAGATTTTCATTTCATGTATTTGTTATTTTGATTTCATGATATTTTTTTTTATTTCACTATTCGAATTTGTTGCAAAGTGTGGTAATGCAGGAACGGTTGGATCTCCATATTTCACCATACATGAGCTTTAATGGGGCATCCCACTTGTTAGTTTAGTTGCTCGAGGAGATAGATATTAAGTTCATATTTTCATTTCATGAGCCCCTAATGAACAAATTTGTCACCTAAGAAAGAACCTTTCGATTCACTGTTTGCTTGAGAAGTTTTGTTATCAATTTTCTCTTCTAAGTTTGGAGTGGTATTGTTGAAGTGTGCCCAGAATTGCTTGCTCGTTGTTGTTAAGAGTAGCAGCTAAAAATAACTAATTCAAAGTCCATATTTCCACTTCATGAGATTGTAAATGGACAAGGCATTATCTGAGAAAAATATTTTGAGTACATGATTGCAAGTTTTACTTTCTAATTTATGAATTGTGTGAAGAGTGTTATCTTTGAAGTGTGAAAACAGAGTATTGGTTTTTATATGGCTTTCTTGATTGAACTATACTCATCAGACATAGGAACCTATCTGTTATTGGCATATATAGTGCATCAATTCTTTTGATTACAAATCCTGGTTGATAATTTATGTTTGGTAATATATTATGCAAATAATTGCATTAACATTTTGGTGTTGTTCTCTGGGAGTTATAAACGGTAATAGGTAGTATTTGGATCAGATTGCTTTAATGGTTTTGGATTGGTTTTATGGATGACCTAAGGGTAGAGAGAAGATGGTAAGATGTGCGAGAAGAGCCCACACATCCACTTTGGTGGGGTTTCTCCAAAGTTAGGTTGTCCTCTTTTCTTTTGATGCAAGTGTCTTTTTGTTTATGAAAATTTAGTTTTATTTATCTTGAGCTTACTTGTGCGAACCGATAACCTGGTGACTACAGGATCCCAGTAATGCAAGGAGTTCAAGCTTGGTGTGTTTTGTTTTTGCAAATAGTTCTAAAATTCAGATCTTTAAATGATAAATCATGTTTGGGGTGTTGTAAGAACCCCCCGAGTAGTAATCTGTGTTGCAAAATAGGTATCATCAACCAGCTAGAGTAATTCAAGGATGATCAAGAGCTTGAAGAATGTTCCTCCAAGAAATTTCTCACATTCTGGCAGTAGCTAGGATATATGCCTCTCAGGAAGAGGATATCTTAAAAGTAGTCAAGAATATAGTTGTCTCTCCACAAGAAGATTTATAAGTCCCATCGGATTCCTCTTGTCAATTTGTTGAAGGGAATAAAGAATCATGGATAGAATTCAATGGAGAGGAACCAGTTGAACTTGAGATTGAGGATTCCTTAGCATTCCTCTGATTAGATCTTGTATGTACTCCAAATACCAATCATTTTGAAGAGGATAATCTGCATAGCATGGTAGATGAGGACATTCAGTGCGACCTAAACAAAGAAGAGAAACAAAAATATAGTGATCCTATTGAAATATAGTTTCAATTAGTTATTAGGTCACACCACTCTATTATTTTTCATTATTGCTTGATCTCATCATCAAAGCGGTTGGTCCTTCATACTCCGATATGCATTATCTTTTAAACCTGAGTATGGATATATTTCTAACCCTGTTACGCACATGGTTTCACTGGAAGTATTCCTATACTTGAATGACATTTTATTTTGTTCAATTAGAGTAGGATAGTAAATAAATAAATAAATGTTGCAATGCAACCTATCTTTCATATTTTTAATAAATGGTAATGTCAAAAGCTAATAAGCAATCGGTTTAAGATCTCTCATTCCTATAGTAGATTTCTTTTTAAAAGTTATGATGATTTTGTTTGGAATCATATGAGAAGGGAATCTCTTCATCCTCTGAATGCATGTATAATACTAGAAGGGTTTCAAAAGAGGAGAAGGCATCCTTGTCAATGCAAGATAACACTTAAGGGAGTACTTCATGACCTATTTCTTCAAATTTCTTCTTTTTTCTTTAAGTTGTTAAAAATGATGCATTCGTGCTTTATCTTTACCTATCTATTTTAAGACATATATTTCACAAGGTTGATTGATTATGTGATCTTTTCAATAGCAATTTAAAATGAATGTTAATTCCAAACTATTTTATTCATAGCTAATAATTCAGGTTTTGACATTTTCCCTAAATTTTATGTTTTTAAGCATGAATGAAAATCTAGTTTTAATTAGTTCTATTGGTTTGTTTTTAGCAGGTGTTCACAACTCTCTGAGTAGCCCTTTTTAGCATCTCACATTGTTTGCATGAGGCCATGCAAAACCTTAGGCATGGGGGAATGGTTTCTGAAACCTTCATATTCTTTTGCAACGTCCGTCGGCGAGGCCATATCAACATGTTCAGTGTTGGGATTTGATAGTCATTTCCAGAGTTGTGGTACCATTCTATTCTGGTACTATAGAGTTGCGTTCATCCGGTACTACAAACAATGTTTTCCTCTGCATTCATCAAGTACCAAAGGAGAAATTCTGTGTTCATCCGGTACTGAACAACATTCCTGTGCTCATCTAGTATTGTGCTCATCCGGTACTGATGGTCACCTATGTGCTCATTTGGTACCAAAGGAGGAGGCATGTGCTATTCCGGTACTGAAACACATCTCTGCGCTATTCCGGTACTGAAGCACAACCTTGCGTCCATCGAGTACTTAGGTGATCCAGTACTGTTAATAAGGTGCTAGTATCTCTAATCATATATTCAAGTTTTGTTGCTCGATTTAAATGCTTCAAGCAATGGGATGTATAAACTCAACATTTTTTTCGTTTTACGAAGGAATTAGACTAATTATGTAGTAAACATATGGTTACTCTCAATTATTGCATGCTCCATACCATGAAATTTTGCAATCCCTCGTATACATTTCCTCATATATTATCATTGAATTCCTTTGTGAAGTGGTTGTCACCATGAATGAGAAAAAATCATCCATCATGTCACTTTGTTCCAATACTATCTATTACGGTACTGCAGAAACATGTTCTGATACCAATTACTTATCTGGTACTTATGCCAAAGTGATATGATCTTTTTCATGTGCTTAACATTGTTTTCACTTCAGGTAATTAGAGGTATGGGCTAATATCTTCATGTTCTTTCTATCAAGGATCATTTAAGTCTTGTGTTGAATTGTTTTTACTCTCATGCACATCTTCCTCCTACATTTCTACACTCAACCCTAAATGAATCATCCTTGCTATCCTTTAAGAAGATATTTTCACATTTAGCTCTATATGATAATGGGTGCACTTGTCTTATTACCTCATCATTTTGAAGAAGTGATTGCTGTTTGAAATATCCATTGAAAAGTGGTGACACCATTATGTATAATACTAACCTAGTTGATTCAAACAAGTTTTTATCCAAGTTTATCTTTGAAGGTATTGATGAAAATCTCATGTGGTGGACCTCCCTTGCAAAACCGCAATGAACTTTCATGAGAACCCTAATAGGATTAACTAGAGGGACCTCTTAGTCATTATCCGAGACGTTACATTATACATTGAATAGCTGAGATTTAAGTTGAATGCAGATGATGTCACCCTTGGGATAATTGCAAACAATTAATTATGTGCCTAGTAACTCTAAAACACTCTCGTACCACATGCCTTCCTTATACTCTAAAACTGTCAATGAGAAGTATACATAATTCTAAATATTTTGAGTAATATAATAAAAAGGAAGTATCAGGAAGTACAAGTAAACCCATCGGGGTACTGAACAGGCCTGCTGGCAGCGGGGCCATGCTTGTATGGTACTAAGGTAAACCCGTCGGGTTACTGAATAGGCCTGCTGGCAGCGGGGCTATGCCAGGTAAAGGGAGTTGAAAAACATAAAGTGGCACACTTAAAAATGAACATAAACCCTTGGGTATCATTCTAAAGCAATCATTATCAAATCAAGGCTAGGCGATGACTTTTAAATCTCTCAGATGATGTTCTTAAGAACCTTCAAGTATCCACTTTAGAGTTCTATCTTTAAAAAATAGGTTTTCACGAGAAGTGGGACCCTTGGTATGTGTAATTCACCTTACCTAAGGAAGAAGAGCTTCATCTCTAAAAGCTTGGATTAGAAACAAGTTAATCATATTGGGATGTATTCCTTTATTTGTTCCTCTCTTCAAATGATATCTAAAATATTCTTATATCACTTTTGTTTTAAAGTTAATCTAGCTAGGGAGGCCAGCTTGGTAAGATTATTGTAAATTTTTAGTGTAGATTTTCATTTCATGTATTTGTTATTTTGATTTCATGATATTTTATTTGATTTCACTATTCGAATTTGTTGCAAAGTGTGGTAATGTAGGAACATTTGGATCTCCATATTTCACCATACATGAGATTTAATGGAGCATCCCACTTGTTAGTTTAGTTGCTCGAGGAGATAGATATTAAGTTCATCTTTTCATTTCATGAGCCTCTAATGAACAGATTTGTCACCTAAGAAAGAACCTTTCGATTCACTATTTGCTTGAGAAGTTTTGTTATCAGTTTTCTCTTCTAAGTTTGGAGTGGTATTGTTGAAGTGTGCCCAGATTTGCTTGCTATTTTTTGTTAAGAGTAGCAGCTACAGATAACTAATTCAAAGTCCATATTTCCACTTCATGAGATTGTAAATGGACAAGGCATTATCTGAGAAAAATATTTTGAGTACATGATTGCAAGTTTTACTTTCTAATTTATGAATTGTGTGAAGAGTGTTATCTTTGAAATGTGAAAACAAAGTATTGGTTTTTATATGGTTTTCTTGATTGAACTATACTCATCAGACATAGGAACCTATCTTTTATCAACATATATAGTGCATCAACTCTTTTGAGTACAAATCTCGGTTGATAATTTATGTTTGGTAATATATTATGTAAATAATCGCACCAACATTTTGGTGTTGTTGTCGGGGAGTTATAAATGGTAATAGGTAGTATTTGGATCAGATTGCTTTAATGGTTTTGGATTGGTTTTATTGATGACCTAAGGGCGGATAGAAGATGGTAAGACGTGCAAGAAGAGCCCACACATCCACTTTGGTGGGGTTGCTCCAAAGTTAGGTTGTCCTCTTTTCTTTTGATGCAAGTGTCTTTTTGTTTATGAAAATTTAGTTTTATTTATCATGAGTTGACTTGTGCGAACCGATAACTTGGTGACAAAAGCATCCCATTAATGCAAGGAGTTCAAGCTTGGTGTGTTTTGATTTTGCAAATAGTTCTAAAATTCAGATCTTTAAATGATAAATCATGTTTGGGGTGTTGTAAGAACCCCCTGAGTAGTAATATGTGTTGCAAAATAGGTATCATCAACCAGCTAGAGTAATTCAAGGATGATCAAGAGCTTGAAGAATTCTCCTCCAAGAAATTTCTCACATTCTGGCAGCAACTGGGATATATGCCTCCCAGGAAGAGGATATCTTAACAGTAGTCAAGAATCTAGTTGTCTCTCCACAGGAAGATTTAGAAGTCCCGTCAGATTCCTCTTGTCAATTTGTGGAAGGGAATAAAGAATCATGGATAGAATTCAATGGAGAGGAACCAGTGGAACCTGAGATTGAGGATTCCTTAGCATTCTTCTCATCAGATCTTGTATGTACTCCAAATACCAATCATTTTGAAGAGGATAATCTGCATAGCATGGTAGATGAGGACATTCGGTGTGACCTAAACAAAGAAGAGAAACAAAAATATAGTGATCCTATTGAAATATAGTTTCAATTAGTTATTAGGTCACATCACTCTTTTATTTTTCATTATTGCTTGATCTCATCATCAAAGCAGTTGGTCCTTCATACTCTGGTATGCATTAAAATTTATCTTTCGAACCTGAGTATGGATGTATTTCTAACCCTGTTACGCACATGGTTTCACTGGAAGTATTCCTATACTTGAAGGACATTTTATTTTGTTTAATTAGAGTAGGATAGTAAATAAATCAATAAATGTTGCAATGCAACCTATCTTTCATATTTTTAATAAATGGGAATGTCAAAAGCTAATAAGCAGTCGGTTTAAGATCTCTCATTCCTATAGTAGATTTCTTTTTAAAAGTTATGATGATTTTGTTTGGAATCGTATGAGAAGGGAATCTCTTCATCCTATGAATGCACGCATAATACTGGAAGGGTTTCAAAAGCGGAGAAGGCATCCTTGTCAATGCAAGATAACACTTAAGGGAGTACTTCATGACCTATTTCTTCAAATTTCTTCTTTTTTCCTTAAGTTGTTAAAAATGATGCATTCGTGCTTTATCTTTACCTATCTATTTTAAGACCTATATTTCACAAGGATGATTGACTAAGTGATATTTTTAATAGCAATTGAAAATGAATGTTAATTCCAAACTATTTTATTCATAGCTAATAATTCAAGTTTTGACATTTTCCCTAAATTTTATGTTTTTAAGCGTGAATGAAAATCTAGTTTTAATTAGTTCTATTGGTTTGTTTTTAGCAGGTGTTCACAGCTCTCTGAGTAGCCCTTTTTAGCATCTCACATTGTTTGCATGAGGCCATGCAAAACCTTAGGCATGGGGGAGTGGTTTCTGAAACCTTCCTATTCTTTTGCAACGTCCGTCGGCGAGGCCATATCAACATTTTCAGTGTTGGGATTTGATAGTCATTTCCAGAGTTGTGGTACCATTCTATTCTGGTACTACAGAATTGCGTTCATCCGGTACTACAAACAATGTTTTCCCTTGCATTCATCCGGTACCAAAGGAGAAAGTCTGCGTTCATTTGGTACTGAACAACATTCCTGTTCTCATCTAGTATTGTGCTCATCCGGTACTGATGGTCACCTGTGTGCTCATCCAGTACCAAAGGAGGAGGCATGTGCTATTTCGGTACTGAAACACAACTCTGCACTATTCCGGTACTGAAGCACAACCTTGTGTCCATCGAGTACTCAGGTGATCCAGTACTGGCAATAAGGTGCTAGTATCTCTAATCATATATTCAAGTTTTGTTGCTCGACTTAAATTCTTCAAGCAATAGGACGTATAAACTCAACATTTTTTTCATTTTACTAAGGAATTAGACTAATTATGTAGTAAACATATGGTTACTCTAAATTATTGCACGCTCCCTACCATGAACGTTTGCAATCCCTCATATACATCTCCTCATATATTATCACTGAATTCCTTTGTGAAGTGGTTGTCACCATGAATGAGAAAAAATAATCCATCATGTCACTTTGTTCCAATACTATCTATTATGGTACTACAGAAACATGTTCTGATACCAATTACTTATCTGGTACTGATGCCAAAGTGATATGATCTTTTTCATGTGCTTAACATTGTTTTCACTTCAAGTAATTAGAGGTATGGGCTAATATCTTCATGTTCTTTCTATCAAAGATCATTTAAGTCTTGTGTTGAATTGCTTTTACTCTCATGCACATTTTCCTCCTACATTTCTACACTCAACCCTAAATGAATCATCCTTGCTATCCTTTAAGAAGATATTTTCACATTTAGCTCTATACGATAATGGGTGCACTTGTCTTATTACCTCGTCATTTTGAAGAAGTGATTGCTATTTGAAATATCCATTGAAAAGTGGTGACACCATTATGTCTAATACTAACCTAGTTGATTCAAACAAGTTTTTATCCAAGTTTATCTTTACAAGTTTTTCTTTGAAGGTATTGATGAAAACCTCATGTGGTGGACCTCCCTTGAAAAACTGCAATGAACTTTCATGAGAACCTTAATAGGATTAACTAGAGGGACCTGTTAGTCATTGTCTGAGACATTACATTATACATTGAATAGCTGAGATTTAAGTTGAATGTGGATG
>CBVK0102607560.1:0-14397 GCA_900067695.1 Picea abies
AGGGTATGTGAACCCTAGCTTGGAGATTATTGTAACAGAGCGATGCTCGAATGGAGGTTTCCCCCTCGAAGAGGCCTGTGAACATTGTTGTCTAATCAAAGTGTTGTTTCTGTTGCTATCTCGTATATCATTTCTGTGTATTGTGAAGATGATGTTGGATATTTTACTGCTATTCTGTCATTTCTAGCATTTCATTTATGTTCTGCATGTTTTATATATCTGGTATCTTGCAGATGTATTCCACTGGTAGTGAATATGTGTCATTGGTTAAGTAGTTGTGTGCTACTTGGCATGGTTTTGTACCACTAGATATTAGTTATTTACTACTATGAATAGGCACAATTGTGTTCTATTGGATGACATTGTTTTGATTTCCATGGAGACCATCACTAGTGTTGGAAATGATTACCAACTAAATGGATATTCAGTGTTATGGTGGACATAAATTCTCTAGGGAGAAAATGGTCCAACACATTTATTCTTCTAGGAGGTGTGTCCATATTAGAAGAATATTCATTGTATCCTATGGTGTGGCTTCCATTATCTATTAGAACAATTATTCTTCTAGGACATATGTCCGGATTAGAATAATGGTTCTTGTATCACTCTATGGAGTGAGTGAATTATTGATCATCATTCTTGATTACTTAGATGGAGTATGGCTTCGATATATGATGCATTTGATTCTATCAGATGATACTAATAGTGATCATGGTGCTTGTGATTTTATCATGAGATAGCATGCATGGCTATGATCATGCTACCAGTTGAATGGTATGTTTGGTTCTCAAGACAATTGTTTTCAATACCTCTCTAGCTAGGATGAAGTGTCGATATTATGGTAGTTGTGGGAGGTGTTAACCTCCACATGTAACCTTCACAATAATAGAATATTCAAGAAATCAAGAACAAACCCTAAAGCTTTTGAAATAACGCTAGAAGACAATTCGGCTAAAGAAAATAATTAATATTGAGTCTTTAGCCTCCAAAAAGAGAAGTCGGCCCAGACAACTAAGAAAGAACAATATAAATACATGATTCCATATCTCATTTGTACACACACAACTTGCAACTACATAAATTTAGTGCACACTACAGAAAATTAGTAAGTGTGCAAGTTTGGAGAGTAGTTGCAGCTACCACAGCTTGTATTTTCAGTTTTAGGCTTGGACTTTCTTTTGGTTATGGTTTGGAATGTCTACCTTGTGTGCTAGATCTGGAGAGCAATATGTTACATTCATGAGCTATTGGTTCTAGGTTTACTTATGTAATTATTCTCTCTTTCAACGTTAAGGTGATCGGGGGTGGCTTCATCCTATGGTTGGGTGAAAATATTGCAATATTTTCTATGGTGAAACGAAAACACCTTTTTTTATAACACATCCTTTGCATGCTTTCCTCCTTTACTTGTGTTTTTTCCTCACATGTGCTTCTTTTCCTGCTAGCTATCTTTTTCCAAATTAAGCTTTACTTTCAAAAAATGCACTTTTCCTCAAAATTGGCCTGCACCCAATAGTCCCCCAACAATGACATGTGGCTTGTCCCGATCCACCTAGGCAGTGCACACTCCCTCAACAAACTCTGCTAGGCTATGGAACTTGTATTAAAGTTCCCTTCCACTTTCCTAGACCTGCACTACCTTCTCTATGAGCACTTCTAACGCTTGCGCTGTGATATTATCTTCGATCATCGTTGGCCAATCTTTTTTTTTCTTGCAATATTGCATCTTCAACCATGCCTTTCTGGGATCCCTCAAGGGTTGGATCCACATGTGATGTCGGGATACCTTGAATTTAGGTATCCCTTCTATATCCTACGCAACCTCCATAGGTATATGTCATACATTTGTTGTGCACTACTGGATTTCTTCTAGAATCATGTAAAACAAAGTGTTGTTTTCCTATTGTGTCTTGTTATATTTCACTTTCCAGAGAGACTCATACCTTTCCATATAACACTTCCCTACCCTATGCAGGAATGCTAATAAATTAGGCTCTTTCCATCTTTCCAGAGCTATAAATATTATCAAGCAAGGGTAATGGAAATTGGTTCCAATGTCCTATGCATCATGACAATCAAGTAGGGAGTGGTTCAACAAATACAATGCCCAAATAAACACCATCCCCTTCATGCATTGCACTGCTATTGCAGTCACTCCTGCTGGCGCTTCCTCTCTGCAACATTTTCTTAGCAACTTGCACGCCATTAGCAACTAGATAATCTTGTCATGTTGTCATTGATATCTTTGATGATGATGCCTCTATTTCCCTCGGTTGTGCCGAAATGTTCCATCACTTCTTCTGCCAGTTCTTTCTGACGCATTTTTTTTTCTAAGAAGTATTCCGGTTGCATATCGATTGTAGGAAATCTTGTTATATTTGTAATTAACTCCATGTTGATCTGTACTGGTCTGTCTATCCAAATAATGCCTCCATGGACCTGGGTGACTAGCTTCTTGACGCATATACCGACATTCGTACTATGCCCAAAATGCGATATGTCCAATAGGTTCATTATGATGGAGTTATATAGCCTCATAATCCATTACATGGGCTCTAGCATTGACCTTCCTAGGGGTCCAATCTCCCCTGTGTTGATCAAATAGTTTTCCTAGGCCAATTATGGAAATTTGGCGGTGTCACGCACATCATGGTTCATGTACCTCAACATTGGTACCTTCCCCAACATGTCATCTATAGTGGGGAATTTGTCTGGAAGAAATGGAAGGGTAATTTTCATACTGTTAGGGGTCTTTATTTTCTACCCTGCAACAGATGTTCCTGCCTCTGCTACTTCTATGCCATCTTCTTCCCCAGTTGAATCTGATCGATCTGTTATGTCCTCGACCAGTACTTTTTATTTTTCATTGGATTGTCATGATCCCACTGTGTCATTTGGTCTCCCAAGCACCTCAGGGTTACGGTTTGAACCCTTATTTCTGGCCTCAGATCTCTACCCCATCTCTCATTGTTGCACTGTAGGGAGCTCTCCCTCAACGTACATTGGGCTAATCGATTATGGGTCTGAGGTGGTCACATCCTCAAGCTTGAATATATTTTATGGTTGATGCATTGTCTCTTTTCACCTTTGGACTTTTCGAGTGACGCAAAATTTGGTGGAGTCATCCTATCCAACTATCACAATCTCGACTTGCTACTTCGTTGATTGGAAAATAGGGCGGGGGTTTTATTTCTCACTCTGAGCTCAAAATTTGTTAAGTGATGAATAACTATATGCTTTCCTCCTTTTATAGACGATGTCGGGCTCACTTTTCACTTTTTGTGTGTATTTTCACCAATTTCACTTTTTACTATGTGTGGTCTTCTGATGTTTGTTGTGGTAGTTACTACGCGAAACTTTTCCCCATTGTTTTTGTATTTTATCTCTTTTCTATTTTTGTATTTATTTTTCCCTCTTTTTCTTCTTTTTATATCTTTTTGTCACTTTTTTGTCCTAGCTTCTACTATGATACACTATGTACATGTTCTTCTTACTGTGTTCTAACTTTTAAGTTCTAGGAGGTCGAATGTGCCTTTATAGTTTCAGTCGACTCCCATTGATCACTCCTTTCAGTTCTGCTCCTACCAGATCCTTTAACTATGCAGATCCCCCATCTGTGACAATCTTGACTTCATAGGAAACTAACCAATGCATTCTGAATTTACCAAGATGTTGAAAAAATTTGATGTCATAGAGAAATACTATGTCTCCTTCCTTGAAACTCTTACTCATGATATGTCTGTCATGCCAATATTTGTCTCTTTCTTTCTGTACTTCTTGGTGAAATATTGCTAGGATCATATCCTCTTGCATCTCCATTAGTTTCTTTAATCTTTCCTTTGTTGCACCTCTTTATGTCATGTTAGTGGTTGTTGCTATGTGCAGACTGGGTACCAGGAATTCCAATGGCACCATTGCTTCTTTCCCATACACCAAGTTGAATGGTGTATGTCCTATCATCTTATAGGTAGTCATGTATGCCCATAATACTGATGGTATTTTCAAGTCCTAATCATCCCTATTGACATTACATATCTTTGTCAGAGCATTCTATAGGATCTTATTGAAGTCTTCTATTCTTCCATTTTCTTGAGAATGGTATGGTGTACTTTTATGATGATAGACTTAAAACTCATGAGTCTCCTTGATAGTATTGTTTATAAAGTGAGTACCTTGTTCATTCATCAAAATCCTTGGACAACCAAATTTAGAGATCACTTACTCAAGCAAGAAGTGTGTTGTTGTCTCTGCGATGAAGTCTTTTACTGGTGTTTCTTATGCCCATATTGTTAAGTATTTTGTTTAAGTGATGATATATCTTTCTCCTGACCTTTTTGTTGGTGGATTAATTGGTCCCACAAATTCTATTTCCCATTTTTCAAGTACCTTCAAAGTTACTTGTGGTCTTAGGGGAATCTCATCCCTTCTATTAGGTTTACTAGCCCTCTAACATACATCACATCTATGGAAATATTCCTTAGCGTCTCTATGAATTGTTGGCCACCATAGTCCTACGCACAATACCTTTTGTTCGGTAGAGTTTCCTGCATAGTGTCCTCCAACTATTCCCTCATGAGCTTCTACCACAATTCTAGGCATTTCATGTTCTAGTACACATATTCTCAAAATGTTATATGTGCCCATTTTGTATACATGTACTCCAATCAATTGATAGTCCACAATTCTGATTACCATATTTTTCTTCTGTGTAGTGTTAAACTCTTGTGGCACAACCTTGTACTCAAGTATTAAATAATGTTGAAAAAATATTCATCGTCTAATTTGATTGAAAATAACTGTGCATCAAGGAAGTTGTCATCAAAGTTGGTAGGCTCTTCTCCATTTGTTACCCTTGGCAAGTAATCAGATTCAACATTCAGCTTCCCTCATTTGACTATCACTTCAAAATCAAATTCCTAAAATAATAGTAGCCATCTATAGATCCTCCCCCCCAACACTGGTTTGTTGACTAGGTATTTGAGGGTTGAATGATTTGTCAACATCTTAAAGTGTTTTCCCAATAAGTAATGTATGAAATTATGAAGTGCATAGACCATAGTTAGGCCTTATCTTTCTGCAATATTGTAGTGTTGCTCTAATTTTGATGATTTTATGCCTGCAAATGATATAGGATGGTACAACTCCCCTTCTTGTGGCTATGCCAAAATTGCTCCAACTGTTATGGATGATGCATCTAGATTTACATGAATTTTTTTTTTCCAATTTGGGAATACTAAAATAGGTGATGTGACCATATTTTCTTTTAGGGTGTCCAAACCTTGTTGACAATACTCATTCCATTGAAATTTAGTATCCTTCTTTAACAATTTTTCCATTGGCACAGTGATATGTGCATACCCTTTTATAATTTTTTTGTAGTATCATGTATATCCCAATGTTTCTCTCAACTGGCACAATGATTTTTGTGGTGGTAAATTGAAAATAACTGCAATATTGGTAGGATCTACTAGCAAGCGTTGTTTGCACACTATATGGCCCAATAATGCTCCAAAAGGTGTCCCAAATATGCACTTATTAATATTCAATGATATCTGACACTACCTACATCTTTCCAACATCAGCCTTAACACTTCCACATGGTATTTTAACAGAATATATGCAGTCCAATCATCCAGATACACTTCTAAAAATAGATGTATGAACTCCTTAAAAGCATCTATTACTACCCTTGAAAATATGGTTGGTGCATTCTTCATCCCAAAGCATCTATTACTACCCTTGAAAATATGGTTGGTGCATTCTTCATCCCAGAAGGCATGACTGTGTACTAGTAGGATCCCCATTTTTTAGAAAAGGTAGTCCTATACCTATCTTTTGGGGCTGTCTTGATCTTATGGTAACCTGATAATCCATCTATAAATGAGTATGCTTCCTAGCCTCCCACATTCTCTAGGACTTCATGTGTGAAAGGTTTAGGGAAAGCATCATGTAAGAAATCATCATTCAATTTTATTAGGTCTACACAAATCCTTATCCCCTCTTGTTTCTTCTCTTGAAATGCCATAGGGCTTATCCATTCATATTCCTCCACTGATTCTATGATACCAACTTCCAACATTCTATGAATTTCTCCTTTCACTTTCTGCTTATATATTGGATTTAGTCTATAAGGTATCTGTCTGAAAGATGTAGCCTCATGTTTGAGAGGTATTTTCATCTCTCCTATATCTCCTGATATGACTTTCATCTCTGTAAAAGTTTTTGGGAACAAGTCATTGTATTCGCACTTTAACTTTGTTATCCTTTCCACTGTTTGTTTATCCCAACAATCTTCAATACTTGCCATTTTAGGATTATCAGTTGTGACAATGTTGACTTTCTTCACTTTGATAGGTGCAACAAATACTTTTTGATTCCAAAGATGGACCTTCCACCTCTATTTCTCCTTCAATTTATGTGATTTGAATGTTGTGCAGTCCATCTTCATCTGGTGCTTCTTCTTCCACATGATAACATGGCATTAGTTCCTTGACTTTTTGTCTATTATGTTGTTGATATTTTGTCATGAGTTCAACCTCTGGTTCATCAATAAGTATCACCCCTATTATTTATTTGAGTGTTGAATCCATGATGGGGTTCTCATGTTCAAATGAGAAATTTACTATAAAATTATGTTGTAATAAGGTCCATTCTGTAGTTCCTTTACACAGTTCTTGGTCTACATACCAGTTTTCTGGAATTCCTTCCAATGTGTGGATGAAGTGATGAGGTTATTCCTATGGTGGTGTCATCTTCCATTGTGTCTTGAATTTCTCCAAATGTTCTTTTAGTGTACCCTATCCATCATATCTTTGTATTCTATTTCTCCCCTACTCTGTGTCGAATCTAATGTGCAATAGTCTCTTACATTAGTACCAGTCCTTAACTATTTATTTGTGAGCACCCCACCATATTACAAGTGTTTCCTTGAGTGCAATGTCCAAGGACAAGAGAATATTATTTTCTAACATGTCATCTTCATATCTTGTTAGGAATTCTTCTTAGGCATTTGTGCCATGAAAACTGGGGGGTTCTCTGATCTCTGTACCCACCCATCTTACTGCATGGTCTATTCTTGCACACCTTCTTGTAGACACTTCGTGTAATCTATGTTGTCATTTCTCCAACTCTATATATGAGTCATAATCACATGATTTGATGCTTCTCTAGATGAGCACCCCATCTGCAGTTCGGTTAACATAATATTCTTCATGCGCGGTGGTTCTATATAACTTCTTTATCTCTTCTAAATCTGGACAAGTTGGTTCTACAAACCTTTCTCCTTTTGAAGGGTCTAGTGGTGCAATGAATATGTATTCTCCTTATTCAAATTTCATCTTCCTTCTCTTCAAGTCAATTATGGACTCGTTATCAAATGCCCAATCCAGTCCAAGCAATGTTGGATAAGGTGTTGTGCCATCCACTATTTCTATCACTTCAAAGTATTCCTTAGTGTGCACTCCATACAAATCTACTGTCACACTTTGTATCCTTCCAATTGGTAGAAATCTATGTTTGTTTTCTAGTTTTAGATGGACATGTGAGTAGCCTAATGTGGTATCTTCCATACATTGCCATGTCTTCTTAGGTAAAATGTTGACCTTAGAGCCTAAGTCAAATATATTGTCTCCCATATTGAAATCCCCAATGTTAGAATTCAATCTAAATTCCATTCTTGTCCTCCTTCTTGAATGGAGATGATTGATTGTCTTCTGCTTTAATTTCCCCTCTACCTTTGTGTTACATATTTGTAAGATATGTTGAAAAACTTTAGCATATGATGGATTATTCAGTAGATTAGTACAGGATTGAAAAAAATTATTTATGGTACTTACTTTATCTACCGGCTGTGTTTCACTGGTGTGGTCAATTGAGGAGGAAATTTCGTACATTAGTACATATTGAGCATATTGTGTGGTTGATGTAGATGCAACATCTTTCTTGTGGAACTCTTGTATTGCCTCCTTGAATATTTATTTTTCTTTCCCCACATTGAATTGTTTATGTGGTTCAATATTCTTCTTCACCCATTGGTGTTGCACTGGATCCTGTCTTACTGCATCATCTCCTGTCTTAGCTCTTCCACGCATGACTATGTTGATGTTCCTCCCATCATATCTAGATTTTGCTGAAATACAATGTACATTATGATTGTTCTGAGTTCTCTTTTATTGAATATTCCCCAATAATGTTGGACAATCCTCTATGTCATTGTCTATTGCGCAATAATACATTCATGTCACAGGTGGAAGTGGACATTATCTTGCATAATGTCTTGCATGTTGGCAGTTATGACATACTACTAGACATCTTCCTCTTCCAAATCCTCCTCTACCTCATCCTCCACCTTTGTATCCACCTATATCTCATTTTGGTGTGTTGTATCGAGGTACCTGATTATACTATGCAAGGTTATACTGTGGTTTTGTGTTATTATATCGAGGTTACACAGTGTTTTACTACTGTTGTGCATTATTATATGGAGGTGGTACCTGGTTGAACTGTGGTGAAACTTTCCCTGACATCATTTCTTCCTGCACCTTATACGTATCTGAAGTTCTTTCCTTCAACAAGTCCATTGTCCTACAATATTTTTCATCATGACCCACTGGTTTGCAAAAGTTACAGTATGAGCTCTTAGGTATTGTATGGTACTTCTTCATCATTGGAAAATGATATGGATCATGCCCATGTGTCTTACATATCTCGCATCAGGGTCCTCATGTTGGAAAAGTGTTTGGTATCCCTATTGACATGTACTACGTGAAATTTTGGAAGTCATTCTTGTGGTGTCCTTATGTCCTGCATGTATTACACCAAACAACTTATTTATTCTCTTTTCCCTTATTCTGGGTCAATTGAAATGTGAGATTCTTTAGATCCTATTTTATCTCTTCTATTGCTAGATTTTTATTCTGATACTGGTTCTCTTCTAGTTGTAAGGATTCCTGCAAATCCTCTGCCTGAGTTTGAAAATTTTGTTGCCTCAAAGGGCATTTCAGATGTGGTAGCAGTGAATTAACAAAGATATGTTTACACTGCATGGCAGTCATGACATACTTCAATTTAACCTTCAACCATTTAAACCTCTGATAAATATCCCAAACATACTCGCCTGGTTTTTGCCTGATTTTAATCATCTCATTCATGTACTAGTCTTCCAAGCTAGGCTTCTGAAATTCATTTATCAACAACTTCTTCACATATGCAATAGTCTGTGTTCTTCCGGGTGGATTGTTTACATATAGATTCATGTACCAATCTAGTGTATGGTCTCTTAGCGTGATAGCTAGTTGTGCAAGTTTTGTATCCTCATCTGTAATTTTTTTTTCTTCCCATATATTCTCACATATGAATGAGTTATTTTCGGGATCCTCTGATGCTTCTTCCCTAACTGGTAACTTGATGGTGAGATCATGTCCTGCCATATTGAATTGTGATGAACTACTACCTCCACGTGGTGTAGATACTTGAATACTACTTCTTGAAATGGATCCTCCAGTTTTTGTTCCTTGTTTAGATGTGTTTCCTTCTTCCTTTCTTCCACTAAAATTCAGTTGTCTATATAGTGGTGTTCCTCCTGGTGTATTAGTCGCACACGGGGTTATGGGTTCCACACTGACACTGACATCGATATGAGTTCTTCCTTGTGTTCCTGCCCTTGGCACTCTTTTCTTCCTTTCATATGTTGTGTGAAGGATTTCCTCAATCTACTCCACAGCCCGAAGATCCTCTACCTCTTCTTCAACACTTTCCAAGACCTCTCTATATGTTATGGATCTCTTGTTATTATTCATCTTAGACTGCTAGGGTACTCCACTATGCGTATTTCCAGTTGTTTCCATTATATGATTTTTTTTATCTTCCTCCATCATGATTGGGTCCATGGACTCCTTCATGCACATATCCATCTCTCCCTCCATTCTTCCAACTTCTGTCAGTGCTTCGCCCCTTCCCCCATGCACACAGAGAAGTTTAGTTTTATGAAGCCATAGTCATTGAACCTTTTTTATATAGTAATGTCTTGATTGAATTATACAACCATGTAATATGCCTACCTCTTGGTTCCTTTATAAAAATTTTCTCTATTTCATTGTAAGACTTCATGGTATCTACTGCAAATTATGTGATAAAACCTGCAACAATATTGTCTAGCCAGAAATCTATTGTGCACATGAATTTTTTGTTAACTTGTTGTAACTGTGCAATCTCCATAGGATTCTGATCGAGTTGTCTGATTCGATTTGTAGGGTGGTTTTATTTCAACCTCAATAAACACTCCTGCAACACATGCAGTAAATCATAAAAAAATACCTCATGTAAGTCGCTAAACATGTACTTATCCAAATATTTGAGCAGTGTTAACTTAGGGTTTTTTTTATCCTTATGGGGAAACACAAGATCCTTTTTTTTCATCAATATTTCAATCTTCACCTTCATTGGACTCCATGGTATGAAAATTCCTTTTTATACCTTCATTCTCCATGTGATTCTTTCATGGATCCCACTCACTCAATCCCATGTAGTTTTAGCTAGAAACGAAACAAATTGTTGGTTATTACTATCTCTTCCTACTATTGGTTTGACCTAGGTTCATATCTGAACAAGTTTCCAATAAAACCATCTAAAAATATCGGCCCTCCTAGTAAACCAGAAGGAAACATAGCACATAATGTATTGCGCAGTCTGACGCAATATAGTCCTATGCGTGACTACAATTCTCATATGCTTGTCGTCTATGAAAGAGTGGGGATATGGGATTGCATTTCATCTTCCTAGTCCTTGATCTGGTTCTTCTTTCTATTATTCTTAATATTCATTCATCTTTTAAGTCTGTGCATTCATTCTAATATATCTAACATATAAATATGTCACAAAATTATCCATTCATCCATTCATAGTCTAACTACTTACATAAGGTAAATATGCCATAAAGACAACACATAACACAAGTGTTACCATGTTTGATGAAAGAGAATCCCTAACAAAGAATGAGTGGAAGACAACTAGGCACACTTGCACACATTTTGAAGAATTGTAAATTTTGAAGAAAGTGTATCACACAAATCTTTTGAAAGGAATTGTAATTAAATAACCTCTTTAATGTTTTGGAGCTGGATGATTCATGAAGACATTGGAGAAAGTAATTTCTTTTAATATAGATGAGTGTAGTACATATTCGATGTGTTCTATCTTATCTCTATCTCACAAATATTTATTGTAATAAATTCTAGTAGTTGATATCTTTTAATTCGATAAGATAGATCTAGAATAGTTGGAGGGAAGAGCTCGAAGAGCCTCTCTTGTATAAATATTTGTATTGTTTCCCAATAGACGTTGTTGAAACTCTATTTGTTTATGGGCTGCTAGTAGCTGAGATTTTTTTCCATTGTATCCAAGAGTCGAGAACTACCGAGAAGCAGTACATGAAGACATCTATATTTTTTAGTTGAATTAATAGAGTAGAGGAGCATTGTCCCAAATGACAGGTATTATCATTTCTATCTGAATGATTGCATGGTAAACTTTATGTTTATTTGAAATGATCTGTTATTTCTTGTTCTTGTGTTTATGTATGCATTTATATGGTTAAATGTATGAATTTGTGAATATTTTGATACATTTCAATTGTTTCTCTTCTATGAGAAAGTGCAAGTGTGCATAGTGTCCATAAGGAGTGCGTTGACAGATTTTGTTTCAACTTGTGAGCTTAGAAGAGATAATGTGAATATTAGAGGTGAAAGGAGTGCATAACCTCTGCAAGGTGTGTGTGATAGATCCCATTTTGACTCAGAAATTTATCGAAAGAAATATTGAAGGAAGTTCATCTGCAAGGAGTGCGCGAACGAGTCTTCTAACTCAAAAGCTTAGGAGGAATAATGGAAGCTGCCCACAGAGAAGTGAAGTTGTGGAGGAGGACCTATTGTAAGGCATGCAAAGGTTGAAATTTCGACAAAGGGTTGAAGAGAATATTCTAAGAAGGAAAAATTTGGAGGAAGAACAAAGCTCAAGAGGAAGAGTGGCGAGAAATATTCGAAGGGAGGTGTCCTTTCAGGTTTCCCAAAATAAACAAAGAAAGATCCATCTAGGAGGATTTGGGATCATTCTAGACAATCAAATCTAGGAAAATTTTCATGGAGTTTAGCCGTGAATTTTTTCAAAAGTTTGGAGTTCAGAGTATTTCAAAGCGTTGAGAGGTGGGATCGCCGAAATCATGAAGTTGCGAGGTGAATATTAATTGGTGGCTGTGAGGAGATACATGGAAACAGATTAAAGAATCTGGAATCTAGAGATATGGGAGTTGTGGTATGTGGAGTAAGTGGAATTTTGCGAAGTTGCAAAAACCAAAAGCATAACTGGACCACCAGATCGAGGGAGACAAGTGACAAAGATCCATGAATTTGAGGAAAAGTGTTTCGGGAAGAAAAAAAGTTGGAGGTTGCAATATTTCTGAAGCCCGAAGTGGAGAAGGGGTTGGCCCAAGTTTATATCCCATGGTCACATAGGAGTAAGAGTCTAGCAAGAGACTAGTACTCATGATTTAGTGTTTCCAAATGCCAGAGAGAGGAGTTGTAGGTAATCTGAACTTGTAGGTGAAATCAAGGGGACCTGTGTGTGTGTGCATGAATTAATGTTTTAGGTTCTGTTGAAGGCCCGAAGAACCTATTTGGTTCTAGGATTTTGAAGATCAAAGACCGGGAGGTCACTGAATCCCCAGGAGGGAACGGGGTTGTGAATAAGAAGTGGTATCATAGCCTAACATAATTGATTTTTGTAGGAAAATGAGACAAAGAAGTACGTTGATATTGTCAGGAGGTATCAGATACATCAACGCAATGTTTCCTAGGATACGTGTGGAGCCACCTGTAGAAAATAGATCTATGGAAAGGGATATGCGAGAACTGATAGCAAGGTTGGATGTCACAGAAATAGCACAAAGGAGAGAACCTAATGTTGGAGATGTCAGTGATGCAGAAAATGAAGAAGTTGTAGTAGAGTATTTTGTGAAAGAGCACTTGTTGGAAGCGATTGTCAAGTTGGGAGCTAGAGAAAGGATAGATATCCCAATGTATGAGGGTAATTTGGACATCGAAAAATTTCTTGATTGGATACGAGAAATGGACAAGTATTTCGACTATGAATATGTCGATGAGGAGAAAAGGGTGAAACATGTTGTCACCAGGTTAAAAGGACATGCATCACTGTGGTGGGATGAACTACAGGATGAGAAGACAAGCAAGGGTAAAAAAAAGATGAAGAGCTGGGATAGAATGGTGACCAAGCTAAAGGATAAATTCATACCCAAGGAGTATCATATAAATATGTTCAAGAGACTACAAAACCTAAAAAATAAAGGAATCATAGTCAAGAAGTACACAGAGGAGTTCTACAATATGAACATAAAGGTTGGACAAAGAGAGAGAGATGAGGAAAAAGTTGCCAGATACATCAATGATTTGAGATATGAGATCCAAGACGAAATTAACATGATGACGATAAGGAAAGTGGAGGATGCGTAAAAGATTGTGATGAAAGTAGAGGAGAAGCTGGCCAGGAAGCATAGTCAACAAAGAAGAGGTCGAAGTTTAAACAAAGGGAAAGGAGTTTCCCATGACAAGGCACAGATTCCCAAAGGTGAGGTAGAGAAACCTCATATTCACTCTAAGAGGGGAGAAAGTTCCCCAGGAAGAAAAAGTGGTGGTAGAAATTATTTTCCTAGAGGAAGAGGAAGAGGTAGAGGAGGAAAAGTAAATTGTTATGCATGTGGAAAGGTAGGACACATGCCTTGGGAATGTACCGAGAGAAAGAAAGAAGGAGGAAAATTTCACATTTTGGAAGTGTAGAAGCTATATGTTGAGGTAGAAAGCGCAAAATATAGGATATATTTTATAATGAAGAAGGTTCTCTTAAAACTAGATCCAATGGTTCAAAATCCAGTTTAGAGGAATAGTTTGGTCAGGACAATGTGCAAGACTAAAGACAGAGTTTGCAAGGTGATCATTTACAGTGGGAGAACTAATAATTTAGTATCCAAAGAGATGGTGGACAAATTGGAGATGGAGATGACTACACATTCATTGTCGTATAAAGTCTCATGGTTGCAGAAAGGTCATTAGGTAACAATAACCAAACAATGCCTGGTTGAATTTAAAATAGGAGGATATAGATATGAAATCCTATGTGATGTGATTCTCATGGATGTATGTCATGTTTTGTTGGGAATACCATGGAAGTATGACAATAATGTCATTCATGATGGGAGAAATAATACTTATAGTTTGGAGAAGAATGGTAGGACACACATGTTGTTGCCAATTGAAGAGAATAAAGTGAAGGATGAAGATAGCATGAGCATACTTCTCATGAGTGGGAAGGAACTCCTGAGTGAGGTTAAGA
>CBVK0102607561.1:0-11462 GCA_900067695.1 Picea abies
ATGCAGTTTGTTGTAGTGAGGAAGCCGAAAGTTATCCTTACAAGTACTTCTATGGAGGATTTACCTGAGGAAATTTAGGAATTGTTGGAGAATTTTGTTGACATAGTAGTGGATGAGTTGTTGAGTTCATTACCACTTATCAGAAGCATCAACCATCACATTGACCTGATACCAGGATCAATCCTGCCAAATAAAGAAGCGTACATATTGACACCTCAAGAGAATGAGGAGGTGAAAAGACAAGTTCAAGATTTGTTAGACAAAGGTTTGGTCAGAGAAAGATTCAGTCCATGCGCAATACCAACTGTGTTGCGTTCGAAGAAGGATGGAGGATGGAGAATGTGTAAAGACTCAAGGGACATAAACAAGATCACCATTAGGTACAAATTTCCATTCCCAAGGATGGATGAATTAATGGATTTTTTAAGTGGTGCGAACTATTTTTCAAAGATAGAGTTGAAAAATGGATATCACCAGATAAGGATGAGAGAAGGTGATGAGTGGAAAACAACCTTCAAGAAAAATGAGGAATTGTATGAATGGCTTGCTATGCCGTTTGGATTAACAAATGCCCTGAGTAATTTTATGAGGTTTATGAATGAAGTGTTGAAATATTTTATTGGCAATTTTGTGATCATGGATGATATATTGGTATTCAGTAAAACTGAAGAAGAGCATATGAGGCACTTCACATTAGTGATGAAGAGGTTACAGCACGAGAAGTTGCTGATAAATTGAAAGAAATCCTCTTTCATGAAGATATAACTCATTTATTTGGGTTTTGTCTTCTCTTCAAATGAATTGAATATGGATCCTGAAAAGGTGAAAGAAATAAGAGAATGGTTGTCACCAAGGACTATATTTGAAGTAAGGAGCTTCCATGGATTAGCAAGTTTTTATCGGAAGTTCATCAGACATTTTAGTGAAATCAGTGCACAAATGATGGATACCATGAAGAAGAGACATAAGTATTTCAAATGGATAGAAGAGGATAAGAAGAGCTTCAATATATTGAAGCAGAAGATAACATAAAAACCGATTTTGGTTTTGTCAGATTTCGGGAAGACATTTTAGGTGAGATGTGATGCGAGTGGAGTTGCAATTGGAGCGGTCTTAAGCCAATATAATAGACCTGTTGCATATTTTAAAGAGAATCTTAATGACACTAAGATAAAGTACTCCACTTATGATAAAGAGTTCTATGCCATAATTCAAGCCTTGAAGAAATGGAGGCACTCTCTTGTTCCAAAAGAGTTTGTTTTGTATAGCAATAATCACACGTTACAATTCATAACTAGACAAGAGAAGTTAAACCAGAGACATGCAAAGTGGATAGAATTTATGCAAAATTTCACTTTTGTCATTAAACAAATTTCTGGTAATGCTAACAAGGTTGTCGATGTGTTCAACAGGAGATGTCTAATTTTGTAGGAATTTCAAGTGAAAACCTTGGGGTTTGAACACCTTAAGGAAATGTATCATTATGATCTAGATTTCTGAGAAACATATGAAGCATGTGTGAATCCTGTACTCATAGACAAAATCTAGTGGACTGGATATGTGATTAAGGATAGGTTATTTTTCAAAGGGTTCCAGTTGTGCATACCAAAGTGTTCGATGAGGGAGAATTTACTGAAGAAAAAACATAGTGGAGGTCCAGTAGGACATTTCAGCCATGAAAACATGTTTCCACAGTTCAACGGTTCATATTATTGGCCAGGTATGAGAGAATAGATGAAGAGATTTGTAAACATATGTAATATTTTCTAGCATGCAAAGGGAAAGAAACATAATATTGGGTTGTATCAACCATTGCCTATTCGAGAGAGGCCCTGGGATGCAATAAGCATGGATTTTGTGTTGGTATTGCCAAGGACACAAAGAGGAAGTGATTCCATATTTTTTGTAGTGGACAGGTTTTCAAATATGACACACTTTATCCCATGCCAGAAGACTAGTGATGCAGTGCACATTGCTAACTTGTTTTTCAAGGAAATTATAAGACTTCACGGATTGCCTAAAAGTAATGTTTTAGATAGGGATACCAAATTTGTTGGTCATTTCTAGAGAATGTTGTGGAAGAAGATGGGAATGGAACTATCCTTTAGTTCTGCATATTACCCTCAAAATGATGGACACACTAAAGTGGTGAATTGAATTTTAGGATATTTGCTGAGAAGTTTGGTCACTGGACATCATACTCAGTGGGATCAGAATCTAGCACAAGTGGAGTTTGCATATAATGACTCGGTGAATAGAAATACCAAAAAGATTCCATTTCAAATAATGTATGGAATGAATCCAAGGGGAGTGTCTGAGTTAAGATATCTGTAGTACAGTGAGTTTAGAAGTGCTTGAGCCAAAGACTTTGCTGCAGAAATGAAGGAGCTTCATATTGAGATCAAGGAGCATTTGAAGAGGAGAAACAATGAATATAAATGCAGAGATGATCAACATAGGAGGATAATTCAATTTGAAGTTGGAGATCAAGTTATAGAACATATTAGAAAGGAGAGGTTCCTAAGGGGAACATATAATAAACTAAAGTTGAAGAAGATAGGACCACGCAAAATCCTAAGAAAATTTGGTGAAAATTCTTATGAGATAGAGCTCCCAGAAGATGTGGGTATATCGCCCATATTCAACATTACAGACCTGTATCCTTACATGGAAGATGGAACTAGAGGATCTAAATATTAGAAGGAGATCCACTGGAAAAAAAATATGCCTATAGAAGAAAATCCGCAGATGGAGCAGATTGTAGATCGACGAAATGGTAAGAAGACCAGGAGGAAAACATATTTTGAGTATTTGGTAAAGTGGAAAGGACACCCAATAGAAGATGTCAGTTGGGTAAATGAAGCGAACATCCAAAAGCATGGAAGGTCAGTGCAGGAGTTCATGGACAAGAGTCCATGAATTTTTTAGCCAGAGGAGTATGATGCAGGAGCATTGCCAACAAATCACAAGTGAAGGACAGTTAGGCACACTAGCACACATTTTGGAGAATTTTGAATTTTGAAGAATGCATATCACACAAATCTCTTGAAAAGGGATTGTAATTAAAGAACACCTTTAATGTTGTAGAGCTAGATAAATTCATAAGGACATTTGAGAATGTATTTTCTTTTAATGAAGCTAAGTGTAGTATATATTCAATGTATTCGATCTGATCTGTCTGTCACAAATATTTATTGTAATAAATTCTAGTAGTTGATAGATTTTAAGCCGATAGGTTAGATTTAGAGTAGTTGGAGGGAAGATCTAGAAGAGTCCCTCCTGTAAAAAATCTTTTTGTTGTTTCCCAGTAGGGGTTGTTGATGGGCTACTGAATCTATTGTATAGGTTTCCATTGTAACTGATAGTTGTTGTAGAATTTGTTGAAGCACTCTATGAACATATGTATATTTCAATTGAATAAATATAATAGAGGAGCATTGTCCCCAATGTAGGGTGTTTGCATGTCTATCTGAATGAATGAATGATAGACTGTCAATTTATTTTCAATTCTCTATTATTTATTGTTCATGTGTTTATGTATGCATTTATATGGTTGAATGTATGAATCTATGAAGAGATACATAGGCGTCAATTGTTTATCTTCTACGAGCACGTGAAAATGCACATCGTGTCTGCAAGGAGTGCATTGACAGAGTCTGTTTCGACTCATAATATCAGAAGAGATAACGTGAACCTTATGTGTGCAAGGCGTGCATAGCATCCACAAGGTGTGCGTGACAGAGTCCACTTTGACTCAGAAAAGTCTAGAGAGATAGCCTGAAAGAAGTTTGTCTGCAAGGAGTGCGCAACTGATTCTTTTGACTCAGAAGTTTAGAAGGATTAGTGGAAGTTGTCCACAAAAAATCCAAGTTGTGGACGAAGACCTGTTGCAAGGCATGCAGAGGCTAAGATTTGATTAAGTGTCGAGGAGAACCTCTAAGGATGAAAAAGTTAGAGAAATGGTGAGAAATATTATAAGGAAGGAGTCCTTTGAGGTTTCCCAGAATTAGCAAATCGAGATCCATCCAAGAGGGATTGGGATCATTCGATACCATCAGATCTGGGAGAATTTGCATGGAGGTTAGTCATGAGGTGTTTTGACATTTCAGAATTTGAAGTAATTCGAAGTGTTGAAGAGGTAGGATCACCGAAGTCGCGAAGTTGTGAGGTGAATATTAACTGTTGGTTGCGATGAGACATGTGGTAGTGGATTAGAGAATCTAGGAGTTAAGAGGTCCAGAGGAAGTAAGTGTGGAGTGAGTGAACTTTCACGAAGTTGTGAAACCCGAAGTAAAGCTGGACTGTCAGATCCAGGGAGGCACGTGGCAGAGATCCATGAATTTGGAGAAAGGTGTTTTGGGAGGAAACCAAGGCGAAGGTTGAAATATCACCGAAGCCCGAAGTAGCGAAGGGATTGGCCCAAGATTATAGCCCGCAGTCACATAGGAGAAAGAGTCTAGTGCAAAAATAATACTTGTAACCGGTGTTGCCAAGTGTTGGAGAGTGAGGTTGCAAGTGGTTCGAATTTGTAGGAGACATCAAGGGGACCTGTGTGTGCATTATTTGTTCAGGGTGTATTGAAGGCCCTAAGAACCAATTTAGTTCGAGGATTTGAAGATCCAAGACCGAGAGGTCATAGAATCCCCAGGAGGGAAGGGGGGTTGTGCATCAAGTGGTATCAGAGCTGACACAAAATTGAATTATGTAGGAAAAGGAGACAAAGAAGTATATTGATATCATCAAGTGGTATCAAATACATCAACATAATGCCGCTAGAAGATGGGCAGAGCCACCTGTAGAAAATAGAGCTATGAAAAGGGAGATGAGAGAACTGTGTGCAAGGCTGGATGACATGGAAACAACGCAAAGGAGAGCACGTGATGCTGGAGACGTCAGCGATGTAGAGAACGAAGAAGTGGAATTTGAATAACTGATGTTGTATAAGAGAGCTTGTTGAAAGAGGTTGTTAAGTTGGGAGCTAGAGCGAAGATAGACATCCCAATGTATGAAGGTAATTTGGACGACGAAGAATTGCTTGATTGGATACGAGAAATGGACAAGTATTTAGAATATGAAGATGTTGATGAGGAGAAAAAGGTGAAACATGTTGTCACCAAGTTGAAAGGAAATGAAACATTGTGGTGGGATGAATTGCAGGCTGACAGGAGGATCAAGGAAAAAAAATTGATTAAGAGATGGGATTGAATGGTATCCAAGCTAAAGGATAAATTTATATCCAAGGACTACTAGATAAATATTTTTAGGAGACTGCAAAACCTGAGACAAAAAGGAATGACTGTGAAGGAGTACACAGAAGAGTTCTACAGACTGAACATCAGGGTTGGACAAAGAGAGAGAGATGAGGAAAACGTTGCCAGGTACATTAATGGCCTGAGATATGAAATCCAGGATGAAGTTAGCATGATGACAGTAAGGACAGTGGAAGATGCATAGCACATTGCACTGAAACCAGAGGACAAGTTGGTCAGGAAGAAGATTAAAAAAAAAATAGATATAAGTTTGAATAGAGGCAAAGGAATTTCCCATGACAAGACACAGAAGCCCAAAGGTGAAACAAAGAAACCACATATTCATTCTGAGAGAGGAGGAAGTTCCCGAGGAAGAAAAGGTGGTGGTAGAAAATATTTTCCTAGAGGAAGAGGAAGAGGTAGAGGAGGAGAGATAAAGTGTTATGCCTATGGAAAGGTATGACACATGTCTTGGGAATGTCTCGAGAGAAAGAAGGAAGGAGGTGAAGCTCACATTTCAGAAGCGCAGAAGCAATATGTTGAGGTAGAAGGCACAAAAGATGGGATATCTTTGATGATGAAGAAAGTTATCTTAAATCCAGAGCCAGAGGTTGAAGAGCCAGTGCGGAGGAATAATTTGTTCAGGATAGATTGCAAGACTAAAGACATAGTGTGCAAGGTGATCATTGACAATGGGAGCATTGATACTTTAGTATCCACAGATATGGTGGAGAAATTAGAGTTGGAGACGACTGTACATCTGACACCGTATAAAGTCTCATGGTTGCAAAAGGGCCATCAGGTAACAGTCACTAAACAATGCCTGGTTGAATTTAAAATAGGAGGATATAGAGATGAAATTCTGTGTGATGTGATTCCCATGGATGTATGTAATTTTTTGTTAGGAAGACCATGGAAGTATGACAAGAATTCCATTCATGATGGGAGAAGAAATACTTATACCTTGGAGAAGAATGGTAGGACATTCATGATGGGAGAAGAAATACTTATACCTTGGAGAAGAATGGTAGGACATACATGTTGTTGCCAATTGAAAAGAAGAAGGTGAAGGAAGAAGCCAACATGAGAATACTTCTCATGAGTGGGAAGGAACTCTTGAGTGAAGTTAAGAAGGAACAAGAGATGCAATTTGTTGCAGTGAGGAAGATGAAATTTAACGTTACAAGTAATTCTATGGAGGATTTTCCTGAGGAAATTCAAGAACTATTGGAGAATTTTGTTGAAATTGTAGTGGATGAGTTGCCAAGCTTATCACCACCTATTAAAAGTATCAGCCATCACATTGAATTGATACCAGGAGAAATCCTGCCTAACAAAGCATTGTATAGATTGGCACCTCAAGAGAATGAGGAGGTGAAAAGATAGGTTCAATATCTGTTAGAAAAAGGTTTGGTCAGAGAAAGGTTGAGTCCATGCACAATACCAACTGTGTTGAGTCCAAATAAGGATGGAGGATGGAGAATGTGTATAGACTCAAGGGCCATAAATAATATTACCATTAGGTACAGATTTCCATTACCAAGGATGGATGACTTAAAGGATTGTTTGAGTGGAGCGAACTATTTTTCAAAGATAGATTTGAAAAGTGGATATCACCAGATAAGGATGAGAGAAGGTGATGAGTGGAAAACAAACTTCAATACAAATGAGGGATTGTATGAATGTTTTGTTATGCCATTTGGATTAACAAATGCCCCAAGTACTTTTATGAGATTGATGAATGAAGTGTTGAAAGATTTTATTGGCAAGTTTGTGATCATTTATCTGGATGATATACTAGTCTTCAGTAAAACTGAAAAAGAGCATCTGAGGCACTTAACATTAGTGATGAGGAGGTTGCAGTGGGAGAAGCTATTAATAAATTTAAAGAAATCCTATTTCATGAAAACATGACTCATTTATTTTGGTTTTGTGATCTCTTTGAATGAAGTGAATATGGATCTCAAAAATGTGAAAGCAATTAGAGAATGGCCATCACAAAGGAATATATTTGAGGTAAGTAGCTTCCATCGATTAGCGACTTTATATCGGAAGTTCATCATAAATTTCAGTGAAGTCGGTGCACAAATGATGGATATCGTGATGAAAAGACAGAAGTCTTTCAAATGGACAGAAGAGGTTGAGAATAGCTTCAACATATTGAAAGAGAAGATAACAGAATGATCGATTCTGGTTTTTTCATATTTTGGGAAGACATTTCAGGTTAGATGTGATGTGAGTGGAGTTATAATTGGAGCGGTCTTAAGCCAAGATAATAGGCCTGTTGCATATGTCAGTGAGAAGTTGAATGATACTAATAGAAATTACTCCACATATGATCAAGAATTCTATGCCATAGTTCAAGCTTTGAAGAAATGGAGGAACTATCTCGTTCCAAAGGAGTTTTTTTTTTTGTATAACAATAATTAGGCTTTACAATTCATAACTAGACAAGAGATGTTAAACCAGAGACATGCCGAGTGGATAGAATTTATGCAAAATTTCACTTTTGTTATTAAATATATTTTTGGTAATGCTAACAAGGTTGTTGATGCATTGAGCAGGAGATGTCTAATTCTGCAGGAATTTAAAGTGAGCACCTTGGGGTTAGACCACCTTAAGGAAATGTATCCTGATGATCCAGATTTCAAGGAAGCATATGAATCATGCAAAAATCCTATGCTCGGAGACAGAAGCCAATGGGCCAATATCTGATTCAGGACGGGTTTCTATTCAAAGGATGTCGGTTGTGCATACCAAAGTGTTCGATGAGGGAGAATTTGATAAAGGAAAAGCATAATGGAGGTCTTGTCAGACATTTTGTCCATGAAAAAATGTTTTCACAGTTGAACGGTTCATATTATTGTCCAGGTATGAGGGAAGAGGTGAAAAGGTTTGTAAATAGATGTAATATTTTCCAGTATGCAAAGGGGAAGAGACAAAATATTGGGTTGTATCAACCATTTCCTATTCTAGAGAGGCCTTGGGATGCAATGAGCATAGATTTCATGTTAGGATTGCCAAGAACTCAAAGAGAAATTAATTCCATATTTTTGTTAGTTTAGAGATTTTCAAAGATGGCACACTTTATCCCATGCCAAAAAACCAGTGATGCAATGCATGTTGCTCACTTGTTTTTCAAGGAAGTTGTAAGACTCCATGGATTTCCCAAGAGTACTGTTTCAGACAAGGACACCAAATTTGTTTGTCATTTCTGGAGAAAATTGTTGAAAAATATGGGAACATAACTATCATTTAGTTCTGCATATCACCCTCAGACGGATGGACAGACTTAGGTGGTGAACCAAAGTTTAGGAGATTTGCTGAGAAGTTTGGTCACTGAACATCATAGCCAGTGGGTTCAGATTCTAGCACAAGCAGAATTTTCATACAATGACTCACTGAATAGAAGTGTCAGAAGGAGTCCATTTTAGATAGTATATGGAAAGAATCTGAGGGGAGTGTTAGAGTTAAGATATCTTGAGAAAATTGAATTTAGAAGTGTTGGAGATGAAGAATTCACTACATATATGCAGGAGCTTCATAATCAGATCAAAGAGTAGTTGAAGAGGAGCAACATTGAATATAAACACAGAGATGATCAACATAGGAGGAAAATTCAGTTTGAAGTTGGATATAAAGTTCTAGCACATCTTAGGAAGGAGAGGTTCCCAAGGGGAACATATAATAAACTGAAATTGAAGAAGATAGGACCATGCAAAATCCTAAGAAGATTTGGTAATAATTCTTATGAGATAGAGCTGCCATAAGATGTGGGTATATCACCCATATTCAACATTAAAGACATGTATCCTTACATGGAAGATGGAACTGAGGGACCTGAAGATCATAAGGAGATCCAGTGGAAAAAATAGATGCCTATAGCAGAGAATCCATAGATGGAGCAGATCATAGATTGACGAGGTGGTAAGAAGACCAGGAGGAAAACATATTTTGATATTTGGTAAAGTGGAAAGGACACCCAATAGAAGATTCCAATTGGGTAAGTGAAGTGGACATCCAGAAGCATGGAAGGTCAGTGCAGGAGCTCATGGACAAGAGTCCATGAATTTTTTAGCCATAGGAATATGATGAAGGAGAATCGCCAACAAAGCACAAGCGGAGGACACCTAGGCACACTAAGGCGCATTTTGGAGAATTTTAAATTTTGAAGAAGACGTATCACACAAATATTTTGAAAAGGGATTGCAATTAAAGAACAACTTTAATGATGTAGAGCTGGATAATTTCATAAGGACATCAGATAATGTATTTTCTTTTAATGAAGCTAAGTGCAGTATAGATTCGATGTATTCGATCTGATCTGTCTGTCACAAATATTTGTTGTAATAAATTCTAGTAGTTGATATATTTTAATTCGATAGGATATCTTTAGAGTAGTTGGAGGGAAGAGCTCGAAGAGTCCCTCTTGTAAAAAAACTTTGTGTTGTTGCCCAGTAGGGGTTTTTTATAGGCTGTTGAATCTATTGTATAGGTTTCCATTGTAACTGGTAGTTGTTGTAGAAGTTGTTGAAGCAGTCTATGAACATATGTATATTTTAGTTGAATGAATATAACAGAGGAGCATTGTCCCAAATACAGGGTGTTGTCATGTCTATCTGAATGAATGAATGGTAGACTGTCTGTTTATTTGCAATTCAATGTTATTTCTTGTTCATGTGTTTATGTATGCATTTATATGGTCGAATGTATGAATCTATGAAGAGATAAGTAAACTTCAATTGTTTCTATTCTACGAGAAAGTCCAAGTGTGCATAGTGTCTGCAAGGAGTGCATTGACAGAGTCTGTTTCGACTCATAAGATCAGAAGAGATATCATGAACCTTATGTGTGCAAGGAGTGCATAGTGTCCGCAAGGTGTGCGTGACAGAGTCCATTTTGAATCAGAAAGGTATGGAGAGATAGACTGAAGGAAGTTTGTCTATAAGGAGTGCGTGATAGATTCTTTTGACTCAAAAGTTCAGAAGAATTAGCGAAAAGTGTCCATAGAGAATCCAAGTTGTGGAAGAAGACTTGTTGTAGGGCATGCATAGGCTGAGATTCGATTAAGTGTCGAGGAGAACCTTTAAGGAGGAAAATTTTTGAGAAGAGAACAAGCTCAAGAGGAGAAACGATGAGAAATATTCTAAGGAAGGAGTCCTTTGAGGTTTCCTAGAATTCGTAAAGTGAGATCTGTCCAGGAGGGATTGGGATCATTCCAAACTGTCAGATCCAGGAGAATTTTCACAAAGGTTAGTCTTGAGGTGTTTCAACATTTTGGAATTCATAGCAATTCAAATTGTTGAAGAGGTAGGATCGTCAAAGTTGCGAGGCGAATCTTAATCATTGGCTACGATGAGACACGTGGCAACAGATTAGAGAATCCAGGAGTTAATAGGTCCAAAGGAAGTAAGTGTGGAGTGAGTGAAGTTTCACGAAGTCGTGGAACCTGAAGTAAAGATGGACTGTCACATCTAGGGAGGCACATGGCAGAGATCCACGAATGCGGAGCAAGGTGTTTCTGGAGGAAACCAAGGCATAGGTTGCAATATCGTCGGAGCTCGAAGTAGTGAAGGGATTGGCCCAAGGTTATAGCCCGTGGTCACATAGGATAAAGAGTCTAGTGAAAAACTAGTGCTCATAACCAGTGTTTCCAAGTGCTGGAGAACAGGGTTGCAAGTGGTCTAAATTTGCAGGCGACATTAAGGGGACCTATGTGTGCATTATTTTTTCAGGTTCTGTTGAAGGCCCAAAGAACCAATTTGGTTCGAGGAGTTGAATATTCAAGACCAGAGAAGAAAGTCTGTGTGGGTTATTTCCTCTTCACACAAAGTTGGGAAGATCATTTTGTAAGATGTCACAAGCTAATTCCCAAACTCGTTGCATCATCTTGATAAGAGTTATTGTTAAAGCCATGAAATATAGAGCCAAACAATTTGGATCAGATACTTTGATATGGTCATTTTCAACCTTCTAGTTTTCATAAATAAATATCTAAGAATCAACGCTTCTATGTCTAGCGATTTGCAGATACAAAATCCAAATTCTATTTTGACGTTTTTCTTTAGAAAAAACTACTATTGCAGGTGATCTAACCATAGTGGACACATAGATGATAACATTGAGAAAATAGATGGTGGAGCTCAAAATGTAGGAAAGAAATTCACTACTACATATTGAAAAATTTGTGACGACTACTTGCGATGAAAGTAC
>CBVK0102607598.1:0-10204 GCA_900067695.1 Picea abies
GAACCGCTCTTCCGATCTCACCTCCCTCGTCCTGGTGTTTTTCTTGACCAGGATTCGTATCCTTGGAGCCTTCGACATCTTTTTGTTTCACCTCCGCTGTACTCGGACTCTCACCCCATAATACCGTGGGAATGCAACTACGTCTATGTTCTTGGAATTTCAGAACATCGACTCTTTCTTCAGGTGTCAATGTTTGGATCTGAGCTAAAATCTCGACATAAGAACTTGCACCTCAGAAAATATCATCCGAGGGAAAATTTTCGTGCTCAAATCTCTTGAGTCTGCAATTGGCCAAATTATTACTCACGACCCTTTGCAGATCGTGCTTCTTGTATTCAATCAGGACCAACTTTAGGTCTTCCAGGGCTACTGCCTCATCTTTAGCATGCCCAAAATCTAATAAAGAATATGAATTTAAATGAATAGGAAAAGGTGGCCATACCTTCTTCGAGTATCCCTTAAGCTCCTTGCCGATGCCACTGACTAGCGTTTGTCTAGCAACCTCACGACAAGCCATCTTGTCGGGAATGAATAATGGCAATGCATGTGGGGGAACAGAAGCCCTGAAAACTCTGAGATATGAGAATTCATCTTCTACATACCAGTCATCTATGCTTCTCAAATTAGTCACTATACTATCCGAGATCCTGGGTGGCGTGTGACCGAAAATAGTGACATGCAGAGGCACCATCACCCAGTTAAAGATTTCATACACGAAATCTGCCGCTTTGTTTTCCCATAATTTTGCTTGATAGACGTGGATAGGCTCGTCCTTTGCTGGATTCCAACTCCATATCATTAATGGAAATGGTCTTAGAAAGCACACGACATCCATAATGTATGCAGACATAAAAAATGAAGAAATTTTTCTGCTCTCTTTCTGCACCCAATACTCAGTAACCCGGTTGGTCAAGCTATCGGACAACATTTTCACCCAGTCGAATGAACATCCTTCGGCGACTCAAAATGTTAGAGGCACCCATTGAAGAAAGAAATGTGAGGTGTCCTCTCTCCCATATAATCTGCATGTCATCATAGCTACATACTTGTACTGTGGTTCTAAGGAAGCTATTGAATATATACCATGACTGTCTGCCCTGAACTTTGCAGGGTGCGAAACCCAATCTCTTATTAAGCTAGACATGGTTTTTTCATACTGCACACATTCCTTCTATTTGAACTCATCCAAGAATTCGGCATCATATGTAAGGTCGGATGCTGTGGGAAACTTGTACATGCCTTGCATATGTTCAGGCCTGAAAGTCCCGATGGTGACCTTCTTCTCATTCATGATGGTTCTAGTTGGTATGTCCACATGGTATAATGCCCATCTAACCATATCATAATAGGGGAGTAGTTGTGGCCTGGCTGCTACTTTATGCATTCCCAATTGAATGATGATCTGATACTTGGTGGTTATGTCATCTTTTTCATTGTCGCTGGAATCTTCGGAATAATCCACTAATTCGGCTTGCAGAACATTAGAAACGAACGATCATTTCGGGACCGAGTCGACACTTTGAGGTGAAGTATCAGTGGCGTTGTTTGAACCTTGTCCCGAAACCTCAACACTGGCTTTGGATGCTTTTCGCGAGGCCATGACTGGAGATCCTGCTTTAGCTCTTCTACGATAAAAATACGTATACATACAAAAGTTATCTCGCTGAGAAAGTGTGCTCTGTGTAATATAGAAATGCATTTGTTATAATGAATAAAAACTCTATATATATTCAAAAACTCGGTACTTTTTATAACGGATATGTCAAATCATGTTTAGAAATAAATTTAGCAATAAAAACCCGATCTTTATTTGTCAATTCACCTTATTTCTAATTAATGCCATAAAGTTTGGCGGTTCGAAATGTCAGTTGGCGTAAGGAAGGATTAAGACTGCTTCGTAAACTGTGCAAGCATCAAAACATGGTAGATATTGATTTACCTTAATTAATCTGATTTTACCAAAGTTAATTTAACCTTTCGGTATTCGTTGTATCGGGCATTTTTGCTTCAACCCTTTGAACCTCTAACCCCCGAAATTGCGATGATTGATTTTGGTTAATAAAAACATAATTGTTATTAGGCACTTAATTAATTATGTAATTATTTATATTCGCCATATCGTGACTCAGAGCTTTGAAGGTAAGTTTCTGGGAAGTTTGCATGCCGAGTTGCGAAACCGTGAGATCATGATAATACGTTTTAATTGAAAGGGAAGATAAACTCGGATTAAGTGTTTAATTAATTGTGTTCGTATCTTTATCGCAACTTTGCGACTCAGACTTAGATAGTGTATTTTTTTAAAAGAGAACACGGCAAGTGGTGAATTGCCGACAGAACTTAACCATGGCTTAGTTTTTTCCTTTAACTTTGACACGGGTTACTAACATGCAAACCTCTCGGTTTCGGCTATCGGGGATACAATAATGGGAGTTCTGGATTTAGTGAACGCCAAGGCGCAAAAACCCGATAATGTTCAATCATGATTTAGGAAAACTTTATTCCCGTTACTGACCTGGGGTAAAATTTTAAAGCGATTTCATTGTTTCGTTGCTCGGGACTTGTGAACTACGTGATCTATTGCATCCAACATGCGAAATCCTGAGGTAGAACAAAAGGGGGAATTTTTTTTGTCGAAAAGTAGAACTCACCTCGAGAGTACAATAATCATCGCTACTGCATGATAAGACTTCAGAAATTTTGAAACCACAGATGGAAAATACGAAAACCATCTTTCGATTTCGAGCATTAAGACATGAAATTTGAGACGGGCTAGAAAAAACAAAGGCAGCTCCAACATAATGTATGAGTCACTGTGAAGAGTAGTTAAGTTTCAATTATTTCTCTTCATTGAGAAAGTGTAAGGAGTGCATTGACGTCCACAAGGAGTGTGTGATTGAGTCTGTTCCAACTTGAAGATCAGAAGAGATAACAAGAACTTGGATGCATGCAAGGAGTGAAACTATGTCCGCAAGGAGTGCATGAAGGGGTTTTCAGACCCAAAATCTTAGGAGAAGTAGCCCGATTTCATTCATGAGAGATAGAAGCAGTTGGAGAACAATTGCAAGGAGTGCAAATACCTTCACAGAAAATTCAACTGTAGAAGGGGATCTGCTACAAGGTGTGCATAGATCAATATCTCAAGATTGTGTTGAAGGAGGTGTTCAGAGGAAATCGAAGAAGTAAATCTCAGGAGAGAGAGCAATGAAAAATATTGAAGGGAAGAAGTCCCTGGAGTCTTCACTGAAATCAATGGACAAGATTCGTTCCGTAGGAAGGAAAACGATTCCAGACCATTAGATCTAGGAAATTTATGCAAAACATAGCTGGAAAGTGTTTTGTTACTTCAGAGTTCAAAGTGTCGGAAGGCTTGACAAAAGTAAGGTCATGAAGTCTGAAGTCACAAACGGATCCCAACCATTGATTGCGAAAGGAGAGTGTGGCAATGGATTAAGGAAATCAAGAGTCAAGAGTTTGGGATTCATGGGCAAGAGGCTGAGAATATCACGTGGTCACGGGACCCAAACCATAGTCGAGTCGACCAGATCCTAAGGGATACGTGGAAGAAGCTCAGAAACTTGGAAAAGTGTGGTTCAGGAAAGGTCGAAGGAAGAGTTTGAGATATCCCATAAGTTAAAATCATGTAAAGATAGACCCACGTGCATAGTTGTGTCCATTTGTGGAAAGGAATCGTGTGTGTAGGTAGAGTGGTTTCGGGTGCCCGCAAGGACCCAAAGAGTCTCTCTAACTTAGTATTTCAAATGATCCAAGACCGAGAGGTCGAGAAACCCTTTGGAGGGAAGGGGGTTTGCACCACATCTACGTCGACAATAGCACAAAATAGGAATTGTTATATAGGTACATGACTCAATCATGATCTTAAATATACAACAAGTAATCCTAATATAGTTAGCTTCTACTCATAAAGAGAAAACAAGAACCACTACAGAGTAGGCTCAATTCAATAATGATAAGGACTCATCTTTATACATCACCAACATCTGCACCAGTTTCATCACAAGCATCATCACTAACATCATCACAAACATCGTCACCAACATTATCACAAACATTGTCACCAACATCAACATGTCAATACTATCCACCACTCAAGCCTATAAATAACAAGCAAAAAAGATATGGGGCTCAATACAAACAATACTTATGTGAAATATTCACACTCCAACAAATCCAAAAATATCTTCAAAGTGAAATCTTTATACCAACGTATTATAGTTATCCAACAAAGTAAATTAGTCCTCTAAAGCAAAATATTCCTCTCTATCAACAACTCTTACACCAACATGCACATTTCCACACTTTATACTCATAAATTTCACACTCTATATTAGCATGAGTCACAGATTTCAACCCAACATGCAAAGTTCAAAAATTCCAATCTATGTGTGTCTCTAAAAAATCCTATCTCAGCATGCTAATAAAATATTCAATGTTCAAACAGTCTCAAGACATAAAAGACTTAAAAAAAACTTAAGAAGTTTAGTTTGCAAAGATCAATTATGTTTTATGGATTATCTCAAAGTTTGGATCACATACCTCCATGAACAAATCAAGTCTTTGAAGTAGAAATTCTTTGATGAAGAAATTTTTCAATCACAACTGATATCTCATCACTCAACAAAAAAACATACGTCATCATACACCACCATATATTCTCTAGAAATTTCATCAATAGTTCTGGCATGTCATATCTATCATCCATTGGTTCCATATTTCATTCATGTCCATCATTCATCCCATTTCAAAATCCACCATATTACACATCAAACTTGTTCATTCTGCTCATCAAACAACCTATCATATGATCCATGTCCATATTTGAACATATCCATATATTCCCTTCACTACAAATCTCCCAAATAACATTATGTCTAGTTGAATTGTCTCCTAAAGGAACCTATAGGAAGCTACATAAACATTGTTATTTACACTACTACAAGAAGCTACATGAAACTCCTTATGCAGAATGATATAGGAATCTATAGGAAATTGTTCTACACAAAATGCTATAGGATGCTACAAGAAACTCGATTCTAGCCACCTAAAGAACTTTGTTTTTCATGATTTTCAGAAAAACTAATGATCCAACATCTAAGTCTACCCACATGCAACATTCTACAACATTCTACATCGAAATAAACCACCATAACTCCATCACATCATTGAAGTAGGATACCCTGTTTTCAAGACCACAACCTATAGGATGCAAAGGTATCCTCTATTTTTAGCTCAAAACCTACAACTATTGATAAATAACATGCACACAACTTTATATCATCTTTACAAATAAAATACACATTCGAGGGCATGCTCCAGTAGAAACATTGCATGCAGAGCTTGACAAACACATGAATATCATCACAACGAAATAAAAAGGGAACAAAAGTATGTCACAGACTCAAAACCTTAGTTAAACAATTAATAGTCATAACCCAAAATATTAATCATTATAGCTACAAACTCCACATCGCACGTCAAGGTGGTTCTCAAATCTTCACTTGGGGGAATATCTAAAGTTTTGGTGAGGTAATTATCAGTTCCCAATGAGAATTTGTACAAACCATGATGTCAAATCAGGACAATGTATCAAGGCAAGGAAGCTCTTCCATGAAATGTCTGACAAAAACATAATCCCTAGTGTTGTCACATACAATGTGCTTATTGATGGTTTAGGTAAGGAAGGCAAGTTGGATGAGGCGAGGAAGCTTTTCTATGAAATGCCCAGCATAAAGATATGCCCTAATGTTGTACATACAATTCCCTTATTGATGGTTTATGTAAGGAACATAAATGGCAGGAGGCCACCAAAATGCTACATGAGATGCTAGATAAGGGGTGCAATCTGAATGTTATCACATACACTGTTGTTATTGACAGTCTTTGCAAAGAAAGTAGGCTTCAAGAAGCTCTCAGGTTGTTAGCTGTTATGGTCCAAATAGGCAATCTACCTAATGAAATCACATACAATACACTTATAAATGGATTTTGCAGTGTGGGTAATCTGGAGAAGGCAGGGGAACTTTTTCAAGAGATGCCAGAGAGAGGTTGCAGACTTGACCTTGTTAGATTTAATACATTAATACATGGGCATTGCAAGTACAATAGGATAGACAAATCTCAACAGATCTTCTATGTGATGCAAGGCCAGGGTCAGATCCCCGATGTTGGCACATACAACACATTAATGATTGGACTCTACAAAGTGGGTAATCCGAAGGAGGCAATACAATTATTTTGTGGCTCTGGCATGAGTTGTCAGTTTAACCATCCTCCAAATTGGAAACCGATACTTTTTTTCCTCTTCTTCTTTTGCTATATTCCTAATTTTCTTAGACTAGGGCCACTTCCTAATCAGTTGCAAGAATATATGAAACTTGAATGATAGTACCCAATGATTAAAACCATACAGTGGATCCACTTCTCTCATGCTGTTAAGATCAATTAGTTTAACTTCCTCTGCATGGAAAATGTGAAATGCTAGCTCTATGCCTCCCTTCTTGCAATACATATGACTAGAATATTGAAATTTGCTGCTATCACTAGTTGGTAAATTTGTCATGTTGTTAATAATAATAAATGTGTCATGCTGTTAATAAATGTGTCCTAACAACAGGTGGATATAGCCTTAGTGTTTCATTCAGTACCATAGTCATCTGCCAACCAGAGAAAAAAACATCAATACAACTTAAATGACAAGAACTCTGGAATGTGTAGAGAGAAATTCATTGTCCTTCCATTAGTAAACTTTTCTCTGTATCTTACAATTGACAAGAACTATGGAATGTGATAGATGGTGAGAGGCTTAAAATTTAGTGGAGAGTTTGAAGTAATCATGTCCCAATTATAAATGAAGTAGTTGGTCTTGGTTGAGGTAATCATCATTATCATCGTTATTAATTCAAAAATCATGTACATTATATTTGTAAACGATTTTCTCCTTGTTGCTCCTCTTCATCAGAAGGTGGTCCACTTTGGTGACAAATGGATGTTTTGACAAGCAGAGAGTAATGCAGTAGTGTGTGATATAAGATACAACTGGTAGGCATATCCTACATATCAAAAGTATGGTGTCCATCAATCTTTCATGAAAAAAAGAGTCCATTCAACTTGGTAGAAGTGTTTGATATAAGATACAACTGGTAGGCATATCCTACATATCAAAAGTATGGTGTCCATCAATCTTTCATGAAACAAAGAGTCCATTCAACTTGGTAGAAGTTTTAGTCTTTAGATCAGAACTGACTATAAATCTAAACCAACAAGCTATACAGGTCTAAACAAGGAGGACATTTTTAAGGAAAGATGCAGACACTTTTGAGCTCGGAGAAAACTCAAACATGATGGTTTTCTTTTCTTATGTAGAGTAGGGGAACTTGTGTGACCACCTTATGGTTCCATGGTATATCAATCTTGATGTATATTTACATTTAGTCCTAATGAAATATATGATGCATTTTAGAGACAAAAATGATGCCTGGAATTTTGTTGATTAAGAAAATGGCTAGAATTTTGTCTGCATCTGGTATATCTATGCCACACATACTGATAACTTCTTTCCTTAATATTTCCTTCCATTCAAGGTTTATTGAGAGCAAGAATTCTGCCCATGTTAACACATTGGAAGTTGTCTCACAACCTGCAAAGTAAAATGTCTTGCATTCATCCATGATTTCATAAATAGTCATACTTAGATTTCTTTGAGACCCACCCAATTCCATTAGCTCTACAGTTTCTCACTTTCCAACAACATCCATTCAAACCCATCCATAGATCCCAAGTTCTTGTACTAGACATCCTAACCACAAAGCTTTGCTCTAGTGGAGTAATTTTAAGCTTATGTAACCATGGATCCATTATTCTATTTTATTCCTAGACCTACACAACAACAAGCAACTAACAAAACTAAAACTGAATTGAACTTGGTGAAACTGAAATTTTGGAAATTGACTTGCAGAAATGAAACTACCAGAAATTGAACAAGTAGATATTGTTATTCCTCCTTGCCAATTTGACAATCCCCTGCCTAATGGAATACAAAATCCATCCATTCCAGAAATGCAAAAGTTTTTTACTATCATGAAAGGATGCCTGAAGTGGAAAGTAAATGAATATTGGGCAAAGAAAATGTTAAATTGGGATTTATTTACCCATCCACAGACCATTGATTTTAATCAATCCACTTCTTGTGAGAAAAAACTAGAAATGTCTGCATCGTGGCAAACCTATATGAAAGATAACAAATGTTGGTTGTCTTTCTATGAATGGTTAACACAAACAAAGAATGAGGACGTCCAAATGATGGAATCTGATTCTTCCAGTGTTAGACAGAAATGGAAAGGCCTTGATGGTAAAAAATGAAAATGAAGCTAGACTTCATCCCCAATCATGAACTGTGTTGGAACTCAATGCCTATATTGTTGGGATTTATATTTGGCATGTGGTTATTCAAGAGCAAGTTAGACTTGGTTATGGATCTATGCTAAGGTGTCTTGAAAAGAAGAAGAATGCTCCTATTTCTTTTGCTGGTGAGGGGAAAGAGTAGAGAGGAGCATGACTTGTATCTCATAAGGCATAATAGGTTGAAAATTATAACATTCTTTGAATGGAGATGGTCTATAGAACTGTGGACAACTTTTTTATAGCTGTGCATTACAATGCGCAAATAATTATCCCACTGTTTATGCTTACGATGGAACATGGGGATGGCATGAATGAGTGTGAATTTGACCACTTTTGTTTGACATCCATCTAGGTGTGAAAGGTTGTGGAAAATTGCAGTTTACAACCCAACAAAAACCAAAAGAGTTTCCTATAAATGGCAAAGGAACTAGTAGTTTCGATTAGAGATGATGGTGAGGGGAACACAAAGATGTGCTCAGAGATGAGTGAAAAACATATATGCAACTCATTGAGCAATGATATATTTGGTGCAAGGATATATATTTCCATCATGGAAAAGTATCATACGATAACAAAGATGACATTATATTGGCAGATGATCATAGAGAGACCATTGATAAAATCCATGAAAATGGATTCCCATGGCCGAGTAGGAATGAGAAATGGTTGTGAGATACCAAGCTTACAATTGGCAGGACCAAGATAAGGATCAAAAGTGTATTATTGTTTCCATTGTTCATAAAAAAGAACCTTGATGTTGAGTATGGTGAGTACACAAAGAGGAGGACAATTGAGCATATCTGCAATTTTATTGGTGTTGCCCTTATTGTACTTAAACACCAAATTAAATTGTTCAATATAGGAATTCCATTTTATGTATCATTTCTCTTGTAGCTTAGTTTGAGGGTTTGGAAAAATCAAAGGATGATGGTCTATATGTAAGGCAAACTCGTTTCCCAACAAATAGTGCCTCAAATGTTTGAGAGCTTGAACAAGGACATATAAATCATTGTCATAAAGCATTGTACCAAAGATTTGCATCAAACAATATTTTGGAATGATACACAACTAGGTGTTTGACCTACTTGAGGAATGCACCAATAACATACTAGGAGGTCTCGAAAGGCAGATGAAGGTATGTAGGTGTAGAAATAGGGGTGAAAAAAGACTTGCTTCAGGTGGGAAAAGGTCTCATTGACAGTAAGCATCCAAGAAAAATGTAGTTGATTGGAAAAAATATGTTTGAAAAGTGAGGAATAAATTTTCAATTTAGTGCCCCTAAAAAAACTCTTGAGCTCATAAATAGTGTGAGGGACAAGCCCATCCAAGGAAACCTACAACTTTTGAGTGTGTAAAATATCCATAATAGTATGGATGTGTTCGAGGTGATCATCCTAGTTTTTTCTTAAAATCAAGATGTCATTAATATATATGATGATAGAATGGCCTGGAAATATATGAAATATATCATTAATGAGGCACATAAATGTTTTTGGAGCATTGATGAGGCCAGAAGGCATGACCATCCATTCAAAAATATGAAACTTTATTTTGAATGTAGTTTTCCAAGTGTCACTAGTGGCCATATGCACCTGATGATAACTTGCTTGTAGGTACAACTTGGTGAAGTAGTGAGCATGCACTAGATGATCCAATATATCCTCAATATGAGGTGGGGGAAACCAATTTTTCAACTGGATTTTAGAGGAAGGCTCCCTGAAGCTCAAAGTTTTACTGATGATTGGTATTCTAGATTGTAATATCCATTTCCAAATAGGAGCTCCAG
>CBVK0102607599.1:0-26590 GCA_900067695.1 Picea abies
TAATGGTCTAAACCACCTCGTTATACTATAGCCAGGGCCAAAGAGGGGTAAAAAGGGTTACTATAGGTCACTCCAGTCACAGGTGTTATATTCAGAAAGTGACATTAAGAGATAATTCAGTGTATTCCAAGAGGAAGACACTAGTTGGCTGATTGTGATGTTGAAAGACACACCCTAGTCATCGGGAAGATCATCCAGGTCTTCCATCATTCTTCATTGATTCCACAGTGCTCCCATATTCTGGGTATTATCTTTTAGTTTCTTATTTGTATTCTGGCTAAGATCCTTTTGTCTTTTGATCTAACTGAGTGTTGTTATTTAATTCAACTGTAGTTGCTTATTTGTATTCTAGCTAAGATCCTTTGTCTGTTGATCTAGTCGAGTATTGTCAGTTTATTCATCTGCATTTGGCCATTTTGTAATCCATAGAGATATCATAATACAAACTTTGCAGTCCTTTGTCATGTTTATTATTTGTATGATCATTTATATGCTGTAAACCTTTGAACCTACACACACATTAGCAGCGTTTCCTAGAATATCCAAGTTAGGAACATTACAGTGGTATTAGAGATTTAGTCCTGCTATCCTATGACTAAAGACAATGAGTGCAGCAGAAGACCCAGAGGGTCGTGAACACGTAGGTGATTTCCCCCCTTTTCCTCCTAGCTCAGAGGAAGAGGAAGAGGCACACAGGAAGAGGAAGAGGCACACAGAGAAGTAGAGAGAAGGGCAGAGCATGAGGCTGAGCATGAGGCAAAGAGGATGCTAGGATATAAATATGAGTGACCAGAGGGTAGTGGCAAGGCCCCCGTAGATCCAGAGGAATATTTCATATAGGTTATCAATGATATGTTAGCTAGTCAATGGACCATGTCTCAGTCCTTGGCATAGGTGGTTGATAGATTGGCTAGAGTGGGCACCCCAGATACACAAGTCCCGCATGCAGCACAGGGGAACTTGGGAGTAGGCAGTAGACCCCAGTCACCCTCTCACACATACACCTCTGTGAGTAGTATTTCTAGACCCTTGTTTCCCAGTTTCCAGAGGGCACCCCCGGTAGCAACACCACCACCGATAACACAGAGGCCACCCACTCATGCCAATGACATTGCAGAGTATAGGAGGGAGTACACAACATTGGGTCATGACTTCCATTAGGAAATGACCTTAGTCAAGTACTATGGACTCAGACTCAAGAACCACCCTAGAGATCCGTAGAGGGGAGGACCAAAACAACAACAGGGGCATAACCTCGATTTCATCTGAAAAGTTTGGAAAATCACCATCCCTTCTTTCGATGGATCATCCAAATACACCACCAGAGCTTGGGTACAGAAGCTAGACACGTATTACAAGCTCAACTAGATGACCGAGATAGAGGCCATTAGTTTTGCAACATTACACTTGGAGGGTGAGGCACACGAGTGGTGGTATCATGGACTGGTGACATTGGGTCACAGTCGCATCACCTCCTATAGGGAGTTTACAGATAGGCTCATGGATAGGTTTGAAAGGAAGGATCTCTAGATACACTTCAGGGATCTATCCCAGTTGAGACAAACAGGCACAGTAGAGGCATTCATCATAGAGTTTCATCAGGTACCCATGGTAGTGACAGATATATTAGAGCCCAGGCTGATCATGCTATTCAAAAAAGGACTCACAGAGCCTTTGAGAGGATGGGTGAAGGCATACAAGCCTCCCACTTTGTAGGATGCCATCCTTCGCACTCAAGATCTGGAAGACTCAGTGCCAAAGACTAAAACTTTCTCCAAACCATTTGTGCCCCACAGGGATCGAGACAGGAAGCCTTTCTAGAGAGAATGGAAGGGAAAGGAGAAGTTGGATGATGAGACTAGGCGAGAGATTATGAAAAATAAGATTTGATTTAGCTGTAGAGATCCATGGGTCTGAGGCCATAGGTGCATGGGCAAGGGAGAGATTCATTATATTGAGGTAGCAGAAGACAACGTGGAAAGTGAGGAGGAGGAGAAGCATAGTGGATCCACTAGTTTAGAGGAGGAGTCAACACCAACAGAGAAGAAACCTCCCTATAGACCACCAACACCGGCAGGAGCCCATCCTTCAGTAGTCCCACAACCGCCAGAGCAGGATAACAAGAGGAAACCAACAAAGGGAGGAGTTATAATGACCCGTTTTGGTGTTCCCAAGTATGATACCCTCCGTATCAGAGGCATTATTCAGGGGCAATGGGAAATCACCTTGATAGATGGTGGGGCCACCCACAACTTCATCGACGCTTCACTAGTATCAAGACTGGCTCTTCAGACAGAGGAGTTTGAGGGGTTTGATGTTACGGTAGCAGATGGCCACACAATGGAGTGTCTAGATAGAGTTCCAAACTTAGAGATGAAGTTAGGCAACTACACAGTGAGAGAGACATTTTATGTGGTTGACCTATTGGACACACATGTGGTGTTAGGAGTTCAATGGATGATTACCTTGGGAAAAATCACTACCAACTACCCAAACTTGGAAATGGGATTCAAAGATCAGGATAGGAAGAAGGTTTTTTTAATAGGTCTGTTGACAAGAGCACCCAGGACAGTTTCAACCAAGAGGATGGAGAGGATATTCAGACATGGGGAGGTAGCATATGCTGTAGAATGCTTGATCACTACTCAAAAGGATTCAGATGGTCGACAACAATACCATACAGAGATCAATAATTTATTGGGAGGACATCAACAGGTCTTTGAGGCAATTCCACTAGGGACACCACCTGACAGGGGGTTTGAGCACACCATTGAGTTGGAGGAGGGGGCCAAACCTATGATCACCCCCCCCATCGTCATCCTAGGAGGTTCAAGGATGAGATAGAGAAGGAAATCAAGGAATTGATGGCGATGGGACACATTAGACTAAGCAACAACCCATTTGCTTCTTCAGTTGTTTTAGTTCTGAAGAAGGATGACACCATGAGGATGTGCATTGATTACTGAGCCTTGAAAAAGAAAACCATCAAGAACGTGTACCCTATCCCATGCATTGACGAGTTGATGGATGAACTGCATGGGGCAATTTTCTTCTCAAAAATTGATCTATGCTCTGGATATCATCAGATCAACATCCGAGAGCAGGACATAGAGAAGACGGATTTTCAATGTCATTTTGGACACTTTGAGTTCCTAGTTATGCCATTTGGGCTAACCAATGCACCTGCTACATTCCAGTCTTGCATGAACCATATATTCAGGGATCAGTTAAGGAAATCAGTCTTGGTTTTCTTCGACGACATCTTGATCTATAGCCAGTCATGGCAAGATAATATGAGGCACCTGGATGAGGTATTGAGCATCATGGAGGCACAGTCATTATATTCCAAAGAGTCCAAGTGCAAGTTCGGTATGACAAAGCTTCTTTACCTAGGCCACATCATCAGTGCACAGGGGGTACAGGTGCACCAAGAGAAGATCAGGGCCATTCTGGAGTGGTTGACGCCCAAGAATGTGACAGAATTGGATGACCAGTATAGGGTCATTGACGATGTCATATTTTACAAGAATAGAGTCTAATTGGTGCCAGATTCAAGGCTTAAGAAGAAGATCCTCACCATAGTTCATGATTCACCTCTAGCAGGCCATCAAGGGTTTTTCAAAACCAACAGAAATATCATAGAGAGGTTCTCATGGAAGGGCCTCAAACAAGACGTTATGAGACACGTCAATGAGTGTGTGAATTGCCAGCAGAACAAGTCAGAGCATGCTCTTCCAACAGGGCTACTTCAACCACTCCCCATTCCAGAGAAGAAATGGGAGAGTATATTTATGGACTTCATCACGGGTCTACCCAAGGTCCAAGGCAAGGACTGTATCTATGTAGTGGTCAACAGATTGACCAAGTTTCTCACTTCTACACCATACCAACAGAGTACAATGAAGTTTAGGTAGCCAGTATTTTCTTTAGAGAGGTCTTCAGACTTCATGGGTTGCCAAAGAACATCGTCAGTGACAGGGACAATCGGTTCATAGGGGAATTTTGTAGAGAGTTGTTTCAGTTGGTGGGGACAGAGTTGACACCTAGCACCAGCTATCACCCTCAGACGGATGGGCAGGCTGAGATTATCAAAAAGTGGGTTGAAGGGTATTTGAGGAAATATGTAGGAGGACAATAGAGAATGTGGGTAAAGTGGTTACATTTAGGATAACATTTCGACAACACCACCTTCCACATGTCCATTGGTATGACACCCTTCCAAGCATTGTACAGATATGATGCTCCCACTTTGGTAGACTTGGACTTCGGGGAGAGCAGAGCTCCCAATGCCAAGGATTGGATCATAGAGAGTCAGGAGATTCTCAAGTTGTTGAAAGAGAACCTGCAGATGGAGCAAAACCGACAGAAGATAAGTGCGGACAGGCACAGGATAGAGCGCAGCTTTGAGGTTGGAGATTTGGTTTTATTGAGACTCCAACCCTATAGAAATTCATCTTTGAAGAAGAGTGGGGCCAAGAAGCTCAAGCCTATATTTTATGGTCCTTACAGGATCATGTGCTGAGTAGGTGAGGTTGCTTATGAGCTAGAGCTTCCATAGGGGAGCGATATTCATAACGTGTTCCATGTGTCTTGCCTAAAAAAGGCAGTGGGACAATTCATTAGCACATCAAAGGAGCTTCCCCCGTTGGATGAGGAGGGATAGTTGGAGTTAGTTACAGAGGATTTTTTGGAGTTCCAGGAGAAGAAACTGAGGAGTAGGGTCATCAGAGAGTGTTTGATCAGATGGAGAGGGCTTCCAGTAGAGGACGCTACTTGGGAGAGCGAGTAGGTGTTGCAACATCCTAGAATGGTATTTATTGAGGACAAGCAATTTTTGGAAGGGAGGACTGTAATGTCCCTTTCCAAATAGGAGCTCTAGAGAGGAGGCTTAATGGTCTAAACCGCCCCGTTAGACTATAGCCAGGGCCAAAGAGGGGTAAACATGGTTACTAGAGGTCACTCTAGTCACAGGTGTTATATTCAGAAAGTGAAATTGAGAAAAAAAGGGTTAAAAGCACTTTTAAGTCATTATGAGCTAAAAATAGAAGTCAACAATGAATTAGGGTTTCAACAATGATTTAGGGTTTTGGAAGTCAATAGTGAATTAGGGTTTCAACATGATTTAGGGTTTTGGAAAGCTATAAAGAAAGAGTCAGCAACCTAATTCATCATTATGCAGATTATGGCATGTCATTGAGGAGAAGAGGTGCATCTCAGGAGAGATAGTCAGTGTATTCCAGGAGGAAGACACCAATTGATTGATTTCGGTGTTGAAAGACACACCCTAGTCACCGGGAAGATCATCCAGGTCTTCCATCATTCTTCATTGATTCCATAGTGCTCCCATATTCCGGGTATTATCTTTTAGTTTCTTATTTGTATTCTGGCTAAGATCCTTTTGTCTTTTGATCTAGCCAAGTGTTGTTATTTAATTCAACTGCGATTGCTTATTTGTATTCCGGCTAAGATCCTTTGTCTATTGATCTAGTCGAGTATTGTCAGTTTATTCAGCTGCATTTGACCATTTTGTAATCCACATAGATATCATAATACAAAATTTGCAGTCCTTTGTCGCGTTTATTATTTGTATGATCATTTATATGCTGTAAACCTTTGATCCTACACACACATTAGCATTGTTTCCTAGAGTAGCCAAGTCAATAACATTACATGGATGGAACATTGATGGCCTGACCACTAGAAAATTTTGCCAAGTCATTGATATGATGTATGTGTCCTATAAAATAATGTGTATGAAAGGAAAGATTGAGATTAAGGCCCACAAATCCATTATTCAATGCTTTAGAGACACATTGTCTAAACGATGGGAGATACAATCCTCTGCAGCTCTAGTTGAAAAAATGGAGAAAGAAGTATTGAAATATGAAATAGATGATGCCATTTATCATGAGAATGGGAACCCACAAAGGAACATGATAGGTTCCCTTACTACACTAATTCTTAGACACTGGTGTGGCACTGAAAAGGAAATTGTTGAAAAATATTCTTTGATCCTCATGAATATGAAATGCAGAAAAATGTCACATTATGAAGACTTCCACCAAGAATGGACTCAAAGAATATATGAGGTTAAAGACATCAAGAATTTTCTTTGGACACTTGGTTATTTGGCAGCTCTACCTAGCAATTTTGTAGAATATCTTAAGGCCTAAGAGGCATTCAAACTCCCTTATGAGATTTATACTTGGGGAGAAATCTATACAATTGTCACAAATGCCTGGTTAGTCTCTGTACTAACATGAAGGTTAGTAAATCAATTCAAAAAATGTAAAGACTCCTTGACAACTGATCTATTTGTGAAACATATGGTCTGGCTATAGATGATCCTGTAAGAAGAATAAAGAAGGCAAAGAAAGCCTTGGAAAAGGTAAGATCTACAAAAACCAACCGATCCAAGACTTATCTAAGAAAATTCACAAGGAAATATCTAAGAAAGTCCTCTAAAAGGTATCAAAAAACTCATTACTACACTCCCGAGGCTATGAATTTGAAAACACATAAGCAACAAGATAAACAAGCTATAGTTTGTTGGTTTTCTGGACAAGACAACCTAGTCATCATGCGAACCAATGTCCTAAAGGAGAACTGTAAAAAAGAGGCAAGGGAAAGATTTCTGAAAACAAAGCCAGACAAACAAGGGAAAAGGTTGAAACCTCAAAATAAATAATTGCAGTTCATTGCAATAGGTGTGGATCAGACATACATGATACTAACCATTGTCCACACAGTCATTTTATCAAAAGAGAAGAGGTTCATATTAATTTAAAACATCTTCCTGAAATCCATCTGCTCATATGTAACGATCATTCACCTAAAAAGTCCACAAGCTAGAAGCACCTACTAGGCTGCTACTTAGAATGCCTTAAGATACATTTGTACCATAATACATGTAGTGAATCTTTATGGCATTGATCAGCTCTATTACTCACCCCTAGGAACTTATCACTCTTGATACTTGGCTCTAGTGTTGGAAAACATCCATGCTGGTTTACACCCTCTAACCAAATAGTTGTTTCTTTCCTACAATGACACCCTACATTAATATTTTGGTTAAGGCTTAAAACATCAACAAAATTAACCTTGAAAATACAACTTTGGAAAGATGGTTAGATAGTAACAAAGTACTGCCTAGTTTTAATCTAGTGTTAGATTGGAAGTTCCACACATGCCAACCTCTCAACAGTTCTACCTCAAATTACTCCCAAATCACTCTTGTCACTCACTAGTTACTGGAATTGTTAAAAAGACAAAATCACCTAAGTTAATACTTTAAATTAATCCCAAATCTTGCTTGTTACTAAAGTGTTAAAACACTGAATTGCTTGATTAAATCCCGTATGTCCTACAAGCCTGTCACTTGCTTCCAACCTCCTGAAGAACTACTAATTATCAGAACCTTACTCCAGACTGCCTAAAACATTGTTAGTATTTTCTAGATTACTGAACAAACTAGGCATGTGTAAATTCTACAAGACCAATACCAATGACATGTTTCCCAACACAATTTCTTCAAATGTCCTCACTCAAATAGAGTTGCAATTGCTAGATACACATAATAGAAATAAAGCACTACTCTAGCATTATTTTCCAAAATTGTGTAAGCCTATCAGAACACAGACTATACCCATGGCTACTCACCTACGGACCACTCTAAAACCTTTTCTCTGCTAGTACGATGACACAAATTTTCACTTTTTCTTCTATTGTTTCTACTATTATGAATGATGGGTGTTTCTCATCAAGTCCATAAATGTCTGAGTTTGAATATGATTAAGAAGATTTATTTGATTTGGAACAAGAATTATTAATGATCCGAAATGATTGTACATGCCAAGATCAAATGTTTGGAATTGCTCCATAAGAAAAAGTGACTTTGAATTAAATGAACATACATTATTCACCTATCTTGCATGAAATAACATGAGACAAAAAAAAATACATATATCTATCAATGGTTAAATTTTTACAAATCCAAATGGGGTGCACTATTTATCATACCATAGAGAATCAGATATGTGAGTTTGCTAGTTTGGTTGAGACTCAGCGCCGAGTGGGGTTCTCCTCTCTTGGAAGGCTAACAAAATATGGTGCCCAGGCCGAACTTGGGAGAAACCTAGCCCCAAAGGGGAAATAAGCAGCAACACGATTTTGTGAGAAACGTGTGCAAGCATAAAATGAATTTAGAAGAAAATTAAAAGTAAAGTGAGCGAGAATTAATTCAATGAGAAATAAAATATGGGAAAAGAGGAGCCCCCCCTCATTTTTGTATTTGCTCATTTGATAAAAAGATTTGTGAGACCTCTTGAGAAGAGAGACCGAGGGTTTTTGTAAACCCTTCATCTATCTCTGGTTTAGATTTCTTCATTGGAATTCATGGTTAGTAGAGTTATCTTGATTATTGTTTTCTTGTGAGAACTAAAGATTTCTCGATGACATTGATCCTTGTGTTAAAGAAGACTTTGAGAAGGGGGGTCAAATCTCTCATTTGGGTTCTTACTCTTCTCTGCTGGGTGCACATTTGAATGAGACAGAGGTTGTTTACTCAAGAGGAGGGTGAGTTACCCACTGGAGGGCCGTGTTATGAGTAGGGCGACTGCTGCCAAGGTGGGACGAATTTTCTGGGCATTAATTCTTGCATAGAGGCCAATTTTGTGGGACCGGTTTTAATCACCAAGAACGTATATGATCCTATTCTCCCTTGTTTCGAGTCTCTCATTCATTGGCAGGGAGAGTGTCTAAGCTGCTACAGGTTGTGTTGCTATTCTGGACAGAGTTCCTCATTCTGAGACTCATTTTTGCTGTGTGGAGGTCGTGGGGTTTCCTTACACCAGCTCCATCTATGGTAGCGCTGCTGCAATATTCGGGGCACCTACAGGATGATATATTCCATAAATACTATTTCTGATTATTCCTTGGAGAACTGGGATCTTGAAGAACACACACAGATTGCATAACCCAGGTTCTTCTATTTATTTTCTTCTATGTATTGAGACTGATATTGTCATCATTTCCCATCTAGTTTAATCAATAGAGTGCAGAAAATACTCTCTGAATTGTGCCAATACATCAGTGTGAACATTATAAGTTTCATCTTAATTTACATACTCTTGTAAGAACACTGTATGCGAATTGTTTGTCAAATTACCTGAATCAGAAAATTAAACAAAAATACACACAGTCTTGTGGATATAGAAGCAAACCCGATAAGGTATCTAAGGAGGTTACTTACATTGGTTTTCATTGTTTCTAAAAAATGTCCATCTTTATATTGTGTATCAAAGCCATTGTGTAACAACAAACTCTTCTTCTCTCATGTTTTTTCTTGTTTTGGGCTACCTCTTGACATTATCTTTGATCATGGCTCTGACTTTCTCTACACCTTCTAGAAAACACTATGGAAATTACTAGGATGTCAATTTTATCTTTCTACAAACTTTCACCCTCAAACACATGGATAGACTAAAGTGATGATTCCCATTTTAGTACACACACTTCATATTTATTACACTTGCAATAAATAGTGTGATACATATTTACATGTACTACACCACAACTATAATAGGGTAGTGAATATACCAACAAGGTACCTACCATTTGAAGCATGCTATGGGTATCAACCCCTGACTATCCTTATGAGATACTAGTCACTCTTCATCCCACAACCTCCCCACACCAACAACATGAATAGAAACATGCTTCATTCATTGTTTAAAATTGTAGCACATCTAGTCACAAGTTGCAACAACACTAGCAGATTCAAATGCTCAATACAAGACTGTCATATATTTCCTACACAATTTCAAGTGGGGATAAAGTCTGTTTATATCTCAATAATGAATGTTTGAAAGGAAAATAGAATCACAAACTCAAACCTATACATTATGTGTCACACACCATTATACAAAATATCAATGATAATGCATATCATCTATAGATTCCATAAGTATTGTCCATTCATGACGTGGTGACCATTAATAACCTGAAGTTGTATAAACCTTCTCTTTTGCAAGATCTCACCTAGTAGATACCATCTGAGATTATCAACCCCCTTTTGCAAAATATACACTACTATATGTGTGCATCATATCCACTTGGAAGTAGAAACATAACTTTGATCTTATGGAGTGTAAATCATAACTCCCAAGCCAAGTCAAGTGGTCCTCTCAATCTGTGTTTGAAGCCACATTCCCTTAGCTCATTGAGAAAGTGTGTACACTTTCAGCTAAATAGGGAGGAATTGATGTGGTGCATGAGGATGCACTCACTTAATGGACACCCCACCAATGATGCAATCCAAGGAAGATGCCTCATTAGAAATACCTATCCCTTGAGGGAATTTTTCTATCTTATATAGAAACACGTATGATAGTTATTTACATCTTTCAACCTTCAAGTTGCATGCATTGCAATATTTACAATGTATTTCCATCCTTCTGCTACATGCATTTAGTTTACTATTTTCTTTAGTTGGCAGTTATCTTGAATGGACCCATTGTAAATATATAAAAGGCCTTTGTCTATTTTTGACAGAAATATATAGCTAATGCTGGTTCATCTTTGGAAGTCTTGCTGTTTTCTATTGTGGGGTTTTGCTGTACTTGTTGCTACTGTCTCAGACATCCTTTTTGTGGTCTATTTCTTGGAAAACTATCCCTTGGTCCATATTGACAGAGATCAAACCCTAAAGCGTTGATCCATGAACCTAAACTAATTTTCTGAGCATATACAAGAGGTCTACATCCACACATGTGACAGGTACATCTTTCATTGATCAGGAAGTAAGCTAAAGGTTTGTTTTTTACACTCAGAAATTTTGTTTGTATTAAGATCTGTTTATATCTTTTCTCATATGTGTTGATCTAGTAAACAAGAATTTAAAAGAATTTTGTTTTTCATTTTTTTCCGTAATTATAACAAACTCAAAACCAACTACTTGTGGATATGCGTACTTAACCAAAATGCCATGATGAATATTATGTCATTAAAAGTATGCACACTTAACCAAAATGCCACGATGAATATTATGTCATTAAAAGAGTAATTGTTACCCCTTCAAAATTACACTGGCGTTTTCAAACATTTATCTAGTGTTGCAGATCTGAAGGTTGAATTTGGTTGAAGGATAGATTACTTTTCCAGAACTTCTTAAAGTTATCCATGCATACTAATTCCAAGGAACAATTCTCGGGGACTATTTGTAGTGGTGGGTTCAGACCCATGCTATCTTGGAAGAGTCATCCCATGTGGATCAAAGATATAAGTAAGAACACTTGAAACCTTAAGATCATAACTGGATTACTGATCTAAGTGACTTCCTAATAGGACCAACTTATGTCATTTATTGGATAATCATACAAATAAGTTGAGCTATAGGTAGTTTGGGTAGCAAAAAGGGTTGCTAACTTGGTAGTTTGTTTATGACAGAAAGAGTTGTGAATTAAATATGGGCATGGTCTTGGTTGACTTGGTCAAGGGTACTGAAGATATATTTGTGTGGTTTTCTTGGGTTTGGATTTACAAATTAGATATGGGATTTTATCTATGTTTTCTTGGGTTTCTATAGCAACAAGGACGTTACTAACCAAAACTGTGATTTCAATATCATTTTGGTTTTTGTGATGAAACTAATCCATGGATTCTTCAAAACAAATAATACCTAAAGCCTATTAATGCTTCCCTAGGTTGGCTATGCTTAGCTCGACCATGGGGTTGGACTTTGAATAAATTTGCAAGAACTTTACATAGGAATCTTTGTCACCCAGTTTCATAATCTATGACTTTCCTGTACCCACAGAGTAATCTTCCAAGTAAGGGATTGACGGAAATGTTGACATATCCTCCATCCCTTAAACACTGCAATTAGAGACCCTTTCTTCCTCATAAGTGATGAAAATAAAATCAAGTGGGCCTATATAGTCATTGGACAAGGATCAAACATCATCCGCAAGAGTTTGGCAACAATATTTGCGAAGAGGATTGAGCACATGTGCACTACAATAAAGCATAGTCTATCCCCCATGTAGCTTAGCAGCCTCTCAAATTGTAACAAACGGTTCATACAATTGGTTAAGAATTTGTATTCTGCATGGTTCTTTTGCTACTCAGGTTTGATGGCAAATGGGGGCCTATAAATACTCTACCTGAGGTTCTACCTATTGGTATGCATCATTCAAACACACATCATTTCACTTCATCTATGTGTTTGTAGTTGGGTCATCATCGTTTACCTTGTTATATGCAATGGCTGGAAATCCAATAATTGGGAAATTTTGATAGCTTGAATGACCAAAAGACCTAAAATTCAAATGCTCCTCTAAATAAGACAATGCTAGGCTCTCATTACCATAGGCTGTAGGAGTGTAATCATGATGGAGAGGATGATGTATCCATAGGTTCTCACCTTCCAATGCATATGAAATACATGGAACAATTATGTGCTTACTTTTATCATTACATGGACAGAAAAAACCATGCTCTATCCAAGAACATGGCTCTGTCTCAGAGCTCGATACAATTTCAAGTGAGAGTGATCAGAAACAAGGGCACTATGTAGGCTCGACAATCCTTGAGAATGATGAACATCACTTTACAAGTGCAAAAAACCTTGATGATGAAGGCTCTGTTGTGAAAGACTACTTACAGGGAAGGTCATATGATGTTTTACTGGCTCTTTCAGAGGAAGATGAAGAGTGGATGTTTGAGAATGAAGAAGTAGAGAATTGGTGTGATAGGGACAACTCAGATTTACAAGATAAAGTTGAACAGAACAAGTGTGATGAAGGTGATATTTCTCCTCCTGATAATGCTAGGTTAGACAATCTAGAAAATAATTTGTTGTTTGAGATGAGCTTGTGCAAGAGAGAAAGCTAGCACACACTAGCTTTACCCCATAGTGGAATGATCTTGTTCAAGATGTGTATATGCTTGTGTAAGAGGGAAAGCTAGCACATGCTAGCTTTCCCCCATGGTAGGATGATGCTCGAGGTGCACTTGTGATTGTGCAAGAGGGAAAGCTAGCATGCGCTAGCTTTCCCCAACACTGGAATGATGTTGTTCGAAATGCGTTTGTGCCTGTTTAAGAGGAAAAGATAGCATGCGCTAGATTTCCCCCATTGTGGAATGATGTTGTTCGATATGCACTTTTTCTTATGCAAGAGGGAAAACTAACACGTGCTAGCTTTCCTTAATGGTGGAATGATGTTGTTTGAGATTTGATTGTGCTTGTGCAAGAGGGAAGTTTAGCATGTGCAAGCATTCCTCCATGCTAGAATGATGTTGTTGGAGATGTGCTTGTGTTTGTGAAAGAGGGAAAGCTAGCACATGCTAGATTTTCCCCACAATGGAATGATGTTATTCAAGATGTTCTTGTGCTTTTGAAAGACTGAAAGTTAGCATGCACTAGTTTTACCCCATAGAAGAATGATGTTGTTCGAGATGCGCTTGTGCTTGTGCAAGAGAAAAAGCTAACACACACTCACTTGCCCCCATAGTGGAATGATCTTGTTCGAGATGTTTATATGCTTGTGTAAGAGGGAAAGCTAGCACACCCTAGCTTTCCCAAATGGTAGGATGATGTTTGAGATGTGCTTGTGCTTGTGCAAGAGGGAAAGCTAGCATGCGCTAGCTTTCTCCAACACTGGAATGATGTTGTTCGAGATGCGCTTGTGCTTGTGTAAGAGGGAAAGCTAACACACACTAGCTTTCCCCCATGGTGGAATGATGTTGTTCAAGATGCACTTCTGCTTATGCAAGAGGGAAAGCTAACACGCGCTAGCTTTCCTTAACAGTAGAATGATGTTGTTTGAGATGTGCTTGTGCTTTTGCAAGAGGGAAGTTTAGCATGTGCAAGCTTTCCTCCATGCTAGAATGATGTTGTTCGAGATGTGCTTGTGTTTGTGAAAGAGGGAAACATGGCACATGCTATCTTTTCCCCACAATGGAATGATGTTATTCAAGACGTGCTTGTGCTTCTGCAAGACTGAAAGTTAGCATGCACTAGTTTTACCCCACGGAGGAATGATGTTGTTCGATATGCACTTGTGCTTATGCAAGAGGGAAAAATAACACGCGCTAGCTTTTCTTAATAGTGGAATGATGTTGTTTGAGATTTGATTGTGCTTGTGCAAGAGGGAATTTTAGCATGTGCAAACATTCCTCCATGCTAGAATGATGTTGTTGGAGATGTGCTTGTGTTTGTGAAAGAGGGAAAGCTAGCACATGCTAGCTTTTCCCAACAATGGAATGATGTTATTCAAGATGTGCTTGTGCTTCTGCAAGACTAAAAGTTAGCATGCACTATTTTTACCCCACAGAGGAATGATGTTGTTTGAGATGCGCTTGTGCTTGTGCAAGAGAGAAAGATAGCACATGCTAGCCTCCCCCCACATTGGAATGATCTTTCTCAATATGTGTATATGCTTGTGTAAGAGGGAAAGTTAGCACGTGCTAGCTTTTCCCCATGGTAGGATGATGTTCGAGATGCAAAACACTGGAATGATGTTGTTCAAGATGGTCTTGTGCTTGTGCAAGAGAGAAATCTAGCAGGTGCTAGATTTCCACTATGGTGAAATGATGTTGTTCGAGATGCACTTGTGCTTATGCAAGAGGGAAAGCTAACACGCGCTAGATTTCCTTAACGGTGAAATGATGTTGTTTGAGATGTGCTTGTGCTTGTGCAAGAGGGAATTTTAGCATGTGCAAGCTTTCCTCCATGCCGGAATGATATTGTTCGAGATGTGATTGTGTTTGTGAAAGAGGGAAAGATAGCACACACTATATTTTCTCCACAATGGAATGATGTTATTCAAGATGTTCTTGTGCTTCTACAAGACTAAAAGTTAGCATGCATTGGTTTTACCCCACGAAGGAATGATGTTGTTCGAGATGTACTTGTTCTTGTGCAAGAGAGAAAGCTAGCACATGCTAGCTTCCCCCCACAATGGAATGATATTGTTCGAGATGTGTATATGCTTGTGTAAGAGGGAAATCTAGCACGCGCTAGCTTTCCCCCATGGTAGGATGATGTTTGAGATGCACAACACTAGAATGATGTTGTTCGAGATGATCTTGTTCTTGTGCAAGAGAGAAAGCTAGCATGCGCTATCTTTCCACCATGGTGGAATGATGTTGTTTGAGATGCACTTGTGCTTATGCAAGAGGGAAAGCTAACATGCGCTAGCTTTCCTTAACGGTGGAATGATGTTGTTTGAGATGTGTTTGTGCTTGTGCAAGAGGAAAGTATCACATGTTCAAGCTTTACTCCATGCTAGAATGATGTTGTTCGAGATGTGCTTGTGTTTGTGAAAGAGGGAGAGCTAACACACACTATCTTTTCCCCACAATGGAATGATGTTATTCAAGATGTGCTTGTGCCTCTGCAAGACTGAAAGTTAACATGCACTAGTTTTACCCCACAAAGGAATGATGTTGTTCGAGATGTGCTTGTGTTTGTGCAAGAGAGAAAGCCAACACATGCTAGCTTTCCCCCACAGTGGAATGATCTTGTTTGTGATGTGTATATAGTTGTGTAAGAGGGAAAGCTAGCATGTGCTAGCTTTCCCCCATGGTAGGATGATGTTCGAGATGCACTTGTGCTTGTGCAAGAGGGAAATATAGCATGCGCTAGCTTTCCCCAACACTGGAATGATGTTGTTTGAGATGCGCTTGTGCTTGTGTAAGAGGAAAAGCTAGCACACAGTAGATTTCCCCCATGGTAGAATGATGTTGTTCGAGATGCACTTGTGCTTATGCAAGAGGGAAAGCTAAAAAGCGCTAGCTTTCCTTAACAGTGGAATGATGTTGTTTGAGATGTGCTTGTGCTTGTGCAAGAGGGAAGTTTAGCATGTGCAAGATTTCCTCCATGCTAGAATGATGTTGTTAGAGATGTGCTTGTGTTTGTGAAAGAGGGAAAGCTAGCACAGACTAGCTTTTCCCCACAATGGAATGATGTTATTCAAGATGTTCTTGTGCTTCTGCAAGACTGAAAGTTAGCATGCACTAGTTTTACCCCATAGAGGAATGATTTTGTTCGAGATGCGCTTGTTCTTGTGCAAGAGAGAAAGATAGCACACACTAGCCTTTCCCCACATTGGAATGATCCTGTTCGAGATCTGTATATGCTTGTGTAAGAGGAAAAGCTAGAACATGCTAGCTTTTCCCCATGGTAGGATGATGCTTGAGATGCACAACACTGGAATGTTGTTGTTCGAGATGGTCTTGTGCTTGTGCAAGAGAGAAAGCTAGTAGGCACTAGCTTTCTACCATGGTGGAATGATGTTGTTTGAGATGCACTTGTGCTTATGCAAGAGGGAAAGATAACACGCGCTAGCTTTCTTTAACAGTGGAATGATGTTGTTTGAGATGTGCTTGTGCTTGTGAAAGAGGGAAGTTTAGCATGTGCAAGCTTTCCTCCATGCTAGAATGATGTTGTTCGAGATGTGCTTGTGTTTGTGAAAGAGGGAAAGCTAGCACACGCTAGATTTTCCCTACAATGGAATGATGTTATTCAAGATGTGCTTGTGCTTCTACAAGAATGAAATTTAGCATGCACTAGTTTTACCCCATGGAGGAATGATGTTGTTCGAGATGCGCTTGTGCTTGTGCAAGAGAGAAAGCTAGCACACACTAGATTTCCCCCATAGTGGAATGATCTTTTTCAAGATGTGTATATGCTTGTGTAAGAGGGAAATCTAAAACACCCTAGCTTTCCCCCATGGTAGGATGATGTTCGAGATGTACAACACTGGAATGATGTTGTTTGAGATGTGCTTGTGCTTGTGTAAGAGGGAAGGCTAGCATGTTCTAGCTTTACCCCATGGTGGAATGATGTTGTTCGAGATGCACTTGTGATTGCGTAATAGGGAAAGCTAACAAGCACTAGCTGTCCTTAATGGTGGAATGATGTTATTCGAGATGTACATGTGCTTGTACGAGAAGGAATTTTAGCATGTGCAAGCTTTCCTCCATGCTAGAATGATGTTGTTCGAGAGGTACTTGTGTTTGTGAAAGAGGGAAAGCTAGCATAGGCTAGATTTTCCCCACAATGTAATGATGTTATTCAAGATGTGCTTGTGCTTCTGCAAGACTAAAAGTTATCATGCACTAGTTTTACCACACAATGGAATGATGTTGTTCAAGATGCGCTTGTGATTTTGCAAGAGAGAAAGATAGCACATGCTAGCCTTCCCCCACAGATGAATGATCTTGTTCGAGATGTGTATATGCTTGTGTAAGAGGGAAAGCTAGCACATGCTAGCTTTTCCCCATGCTAGGATGATGTTCGAGATGCACAACACTGTAATGATGTTGTTCGAGATGGTCTTGTGCTTGTGCAAGAGAGAAAGCTAGCAGGCGCTAGCTTTACACCATGGTGGAATGATGTTGTTCGAGATGCACTTGTTCTTATGCAAGAGGGAAAGCTAACACGTGCTAACTTTCCTTAATGGTGGAATGATGTTGTTTGAGATGTGCTTCTTCTTGTGCAAGAGGGAAGTTTAGCATGTTCAAGCTTTCCTCCATGCTGGAATGATGTTGTTCGTGATGTGCTTGTGTTTGTGAAAGAGGGAAAGCTAGCACACACTGGATTTTCCCCACAATGGAATGATGTTATTCAAGATGTTCTTGTGCTTCTGCAAGATTGAAAGTTAGCATGCACTGGTTTTACCCCACTAAGGAATGAGGTTGTTCGAGATGTGCATGTGCTTGTGCAAGAGAGAAAGCTAGCTCATGCTAGCTTTCCCCCACAGTGGAATGATATTGTTAGAGATGTGTATATGCTTGTGTAAGAGGGAAAGCTAGTACGCGCTAGCTTTACCCTATAGTAGGATGATGTTCGAGATGCACAACACTAGAATGATGTTGTTCGAGATGGTCTTGTGCTTGTGCAAGAGAGAAAGCTAGCATGCGCTAGCTTTCCACCATGGTGGAATGATGTTGTTTGAGATGCACTTGTGCTTATGCAAGAGGGAAAGCTAACACACGCTAGCTTTCCTTAACGGTGGAATGATGTTGTTTGATATGTGTTTGTGCTTGTGCAAGAGGGAAGTATCACATGTTCAAGATTTAATCCATGCTAGAATGATGTTGTTCGAGATGTGCTTGTGTTTTTGAAAGAGGGAAAGCTAACACACACTAGCTTTTCCCCACAATGGAATGATGTTATTCAAGATGTGCTTATGCCTCTGCAAGACTGAAAGTTAGCATGCACTAGTTTTACTCCACAAAGGAATGATGTTGTTCGAGATGCGCTTGTGTTTGTGCAAAAGAGAAAGTTAGCACATGCTAGCTTTCCCCTGCAGTGGAATGATCTTGTTCGAGATGTGTATATACTTGTGTAAGAGGGAAAAATAACACACGCTAGATTTCCCCCATAGTAGGATGATGTTTGATATGCACTTGTGCTTGTGCAAGAGGGAAAGCTAGCATGCGCTAGCTTTCCCCAACACTAGAATGATGTTATTTGAGATGCGCGTGTGCTTGTGTAAGAGGGAAAGCTAGCACGAGGTAGATTTCCCCCATGGTAGAATGATGTTGTTCGAGATGCACTTGTGCTTATGCAAGAGGGAAAGCTAACACGTGCTAGCTTTCCTTAATGGTGGAATGATTTTGTTTGAGATGTGCTTGTGCTTGTGCAAGAGGGGAGTTTAGCATGTGCAATATTTCCTCCATGCTAGAATGATGTTGTTCGAGATGTGTTTGTGTTTGTGAAAGAGGGAAAGCTAGCACATGCTAGGTTTTCCCCACAATGGAATGATGTTATTCAAGATGTTCTTGTGCTTTTGCAAGACTAAAAGTTAGCATGCACTAGTTTTACCCCATAGAGGAATGATGTTGTTCAAGATGCACTTGTGAAAGAGAGAAAGATAGTAGACATTATCCTTCCCCCACAGTTGAATGATCTTGTTCGAGATGTGTATATGCTTGTGTAAGAGGGAAAGCTAGCATGCACTATCTTTTCCCCATGGTAGGATGATGTTCGAGGTGCACAACACTAGAATGATGTTGTTTGATATGGTCTTGTGCTTGTGCAGGAGAGAAAGCTAGTAGGTACTAGCTTTCCACCATGGTGGAATGATGTTGTTCAAGATGCACTTGTGCTTATGCAAGAGGGAAAGCTAACATGCACTAGCTTTCCTTAACAGTGGAATGATGTTGTTTGAGATGTGCTTGTGCTTGTGCAAGAGGGAAGTTTAGCATGTGCAAGCTTTCCTTCATGCTAGAATGATGTAGTTCGAGATGTGCTTGTGTTTGTGAAAGAGGGAAAGATATCACATGCTAGCTTTTCCCCATAATGGAATGATATTATTCAAGATGTGCTTGTGCTTCTGCAAGACTGAAAGTTAGCATGCACTAGTTTTACCCCATGAAGGAATGATGTTGTTCGAGATGCGCTTGTGCTTGTGGAAGAGAGAAAGCTAGCACACACTAGCTTTCCCCCATAGTGGAATGATCTTGTTCGAGATGTGTATATGCTTGTGTAAGAGGGAAAGCTAGCACATGCTAGCTTTCCCCCATGGTTGGATGATGTTAGAGATGCACAACACTGGAATGATGTTGTTTGAGATGTGATTGTGCTTGTGTAAGAGGGAAGGATAGCACGCGCTAGCTTTACCCCATGGTGGAATGATGTTGTTCGAGATGCACTTATGATTGCGTAATAGGGAAAGCTAACACGTGCTAGCTTTCCTTAATGGTGGAATGATGTTATTCGAGATGTGCTTGTGCTTGTGCAAGAGGGAATTTTAGCATGTGCAAGCTTTCCTCCATGCTAGAATGATGTTGTTCGAGATGTGCTTGTGTTTGTGAAAGAGGGAAAGCTAGCACACGCTAGATTTTCCCCACAATGGAATGATGTTATTCAATATGTTCTTGTGCATTCCGCCATGGTGTAATGATGTTGTTCGATATGCACTTATGTTTGTGCAAGAGGGAAAGCTAGCATGCTCTAGCCTTCCCCTATCGTGGAATAATGTTCTTTGAGATGCATTTGTGCTTTTGCAAGGGGGAAATCTAGCAAGTGCTATCTTTCCCCCACAATGGAATGATGTTGTTCAAGATGCACTTGTGCTTTTTTGAGAGGGAAAGCTACCACACGTCAACTTTCCCCCACAATGGAATGATGTTGTTCAAATTTCATTTATACTTGTGCAAGAGAGAAATCCAACAGACGTTAGCTTTGCCCCATGGTGGAATGATGTTGTTCAAGATGCACTTGTTCTTTTGCAATAGGGAAAGCTAGCAGAAACTAGCTTTCCCCCACAGTGGAATGATGTTGTTCAAGATGCACTTGTGCTTGCTCAAGAGGGAAAACTAGCACACACTAGATTTCCTTGACGGTGGAATGATGTTGTTCAATATGCACTTGTTTGTACAAGATGCAAAGCTAGCACACTCTAGCTCCCCCCCATAATGGAATGATGTTGTTCAAGATGCCCTTGTCATTCTGCAATATGGAAATCCATCATGTGCTAGCTTTCCTCCATGTTAAAATGATGTTGTTCGAGATGCGCTTGTTTGTACAAGAGGAAAAGCTATCATGCACTTGCTTTCCCCCATAGTGGAATGATGTTGTTCGAGATGTGCTTGTCCGTGTGCAAGAGAGAAAGATAGCATGCACTAGCTTCCACCCACAGTGAAATGATGTTGTTTGATATGCATATATGCTTGTGTAAGACAAAAATATAGCATGCACTAGCTTACTCACATGGTGGGATGATTTTTGAGATGCGCTAGTGCTTGTGTGATGCAGGAGCATCATAAGCAGTCAACTAAGAGAGCAACATAAAAGCGGAGAGACAACTAGATGCGTAGATGGAAAAAGGAGCACATTTTTAGGAAGACGTTTTGATTTTGAAATCTGAAGCATTAATGTAATAAGCTAGAAGAAGTGTACTTGCATTTATGCCTTGGAGATATGAATAGATATGGAGGAGTTACTCCCATCTATCTGATGTAATAGGCATTTAATATTGTTAATGTAAAGTAGGTAGATATGAATATTAGATCAAACAGTTTTAGAAGCATAGGAAGGAAAATGAATATAGACACCCTCACTCTTGTATCATGGTAATTTTTTGGATGAGCATTCAGAATTCATAAGCTGGAGAGATGTAATAGAGAGATATAGAGAAGAACCCATGTACATAACCACTTGAGTTAATATATGAAGATTTGACTCATTTTCATGGTGTTATGATGCTTATTGTTTACATTGGTTTAATGGTATGTTTGCAGTTGCTTTGTTTCTCTGTTATGCATTTGTTTCAATGCTATGTTATGTATGATTTCATGTTGAATGTATGAAGTCTGAGAGAGGAGAAGAATGAGTTTCAATTGTTTCTCTTCCTGAGAATTCTTGCAAGGAGTGCAATGAACGTCTGTAAGGTGTGCGTTGATGAGGGTCTGAGTTTTATCTTAGAAAGCTCAGGGGAGATATCGTTGTTCTCATAACAGCTGAAGTGTAGGTGAGGCACAGAGCTGTGCATGGTGTGCATAGGCTGGTTGAAGCCTTAGAACTTATCAACTAAGGGGAAGGTGGAAGAACCACTGTTGCAAGGAGTGCACAGGGTCGGAGACGCAAATAACCAGAGGTTATTTGAAGGTTTTCCACAAGGAGTGCGAGCAATGATCCTTTTGGAAGATTGAGTTTATAAGTGAAAGCTCAGGAGGGATTTAACCTTTGAAGTGTTCAAAGGGAGACGAAGGCCGAAATCATCTCATAGAAGTTAAGTTTAGGAGGGAGAATGCCGAGTCGTTTGGACAGAAGTCCTTGAGGAGTGCATCTGGTGGTTAGAATTCTCTGTGGAGAACTCGCGAAGTCGTGAGGGCCGTAGGATCCAGAGGAGCTGCAAAGTGGTTAGGAGTTGGATGAATCTGCCACCCTGACATCAAGAATCAATGTGAACTATTGATCGTGGTTTGGTTGAGCTGTTAGATAATTTCAGGAATTTAGAACCCGTAAGTTCGGAGTACAGGCCAAAACACTTGGTCACTCAAACTCCTGGATCGCAAAAGGGATTATCAGTAGTGGGATTTCAGAATTTCGGTAATTCGGGGTTTGGCATACCGAAAATGATGATGACAAGGAACCGAGATCCTTAGCATTGAAAATACCGAAGTCGCGAAACGCGACGTGCCTTTAGTGGGAAACATCGACATTTCGGCATATTGGGGTTCGACACTTCGAAAATCCTAATGACAAGAATATGGGGTGCTTTGCATTGAAAACCCTGAAGTCACAAAATGCAAAGTGTCTTTGGAATGGAATCCTGACATTTCAGCTTTTTGGGGTCCAAGAAGTAAAAGGAGGGGTCGAGCTTCAGAGAAAATCCCGAAAGACCATCGATCTCACATTCCACAGGATGTTGAGCCCATTTTTGGATTCCAAAATTTCAGAGTTCGGGGAATCATAAGGGAAGAGGAACGATTGTTGGCTATTTTCTCGAAGTCCTGGAAGCCAAAACAAATGGGTGACAAGTGGCATGTTTTCGATGCATTGAAGGAGTCAACCTTCACCGAAAATTGGCCTTTCGACATTTGCCAATAACTGCGGAAATACATCAGGACTCTGCAACTCCCGAAACCCGAAGTCCTTTGTGGCTTAAACAAAGGGTTTACTTAACCCTTGGTGTGGTTTTAGTGAAGATCTTGTGCGCATCTCGACCTGAGGGTAGGGGGTATGTGCCAGTGTGGTATCAGAGCTTAGAAAAAATTCTTTACTTTCTGTAGTAGAGAGAAAAGAGAAAATTTATCAGCCATGCCTCTAAGAAGAAGAGATAGGCCAATGCCTAATCCAGTAGTGGAAAGAGAAATGCGTGAGTTAAGTGCCAGACTTGATGCTATGGAGACAACACAGAGGTGCACAATCGACGCTGGGGATATCAACGAGGATGAAAGTGAAAATGAAGCTGGAAACAAAGGAGAAGAAGTAGCAGTCAAAGTTGTTGTGGATGAATGCCTATTCAAGGTTATTGTAAGGATAGGTTCCAGAGAAAAAATGGAGATTCCCATGTATTAGGGAAACCTGGATGTTGAAGAGATTCTATACTAGATTAGAGCTCTAGACAAATACTTCGACTATGAGGATGTCGAGGAAGATAAGAAAGTCAAACATGTCATTACTAGACTTTAAGGGCATGCAACACTATGGTGGGATGAACTGTAGGTTGACAAACACTGCGAAAGCAAGCAAAAGATCAAAAGCTGGGATAGAATGGTTGCAAAAATGAAAGCCAAATTTATACCCAAGGATTATCAAATCACTTTGTTTCAGAGGATGCATAATTTGAGACAGAAGCTGATGTCAGTGAAGGAATACACTGAAGAATTCTACAAGATAAACATCAGAGAAGGTCATCAGGAAAGCGATGATGAAAAAGTTGCCAGGTACATGAATGTTTTGCGATATGACATCCAATATGAGATGAGCATGATGACCATCCGAAATGTAGAAGATGCTTATCAGATAGCTCTAAAAGCTGAAGAGAAGCTGAGTCGAAAGAAAGGTTAAAGAGGCTGAGGTAGAAGTCAAGCCAGAGGCAAAACAATTGCCCAAGACATAAATCATAAACCTAAAAAAGAGTGGAAGAAACCTCAAACTCAACCTGAGAGGGGAGGAAGCTCACAAGGAAGGCAATATGCTGATAGAAATACTTTTCCTTGAGCCAGAGGAAGAGGAAGAGGCAGATGAGGTGAAGTGAAATGCTTTGTCTGTGGAGAAATTAGACATAAATCCTATAAGTGTCCAAATAGAAAGAAAGATAGTGGTGAAACTCACATTGCCGAAGCTCAAGGACAAAATTTTTAGGCAGAAGACACTGAGGGTGGAAGATCCTTGATGATGAGGAAATTTCTCTTGAAGCCAGAGAAGGAGGAAGATAACCCAGCCCAAAGAAACAATATTTTTCAGACTTCTTGCAAAACTAAAGACAAAGTATGCAAGGTCATAGTGGACAGTGGTAGCACAGAAAATCTCGTATCTACAGAGATGGTAGAAAAGTTGGAGCTAGAGACTGTTGTACATCCAAGCCCATATAGAGTTTCGTGGCTACAAAAGGGACATCAAGTAAATGTCACTAAACAATGTTTAGTTGAATTTAAAATAGGAGGATAAAAAGATGAAATATTATGTGATGTCATTCCCATGGATGTTTACCATCTATTGTTGGGTAGACCATGGCAATATGATAGAAACATAGTTCATGATGGGAGAAAGAACACATACACCCTGGAGAAAAATGGTAGGACTCACATGTTGCTGCTGATTAAGGATAAAGAGGTGAAAACAGAGATGAGCAACACTGTACTTCTCATGAGTGGGAAGGAACTTTTTGATGAGGTTAAGAAGAAGGAAGACACACAATTTATTGTGGTCAGGAAGCCCAAAATTGTTTTGACCAGTACAAGGATAGATGATTTACCAGAAGAAATCCAGGAGTTGCTGGGAGAGTTTGCTGATATAGTAGTGGACAAACTACCTTTTTCATTGCCACCTATCAGGAGTATAATTCATCACATCTATATTATACCTGGATCTAGTTTACTGAACAAAGAAGCATATCGGTTGACGCCGCAGGAAAATGAAGAAGTTAAGAGGCAAGTCCAGAACTTAATGGACAAAGGATTGATTCGAGAAAGATTGAGTTCATGCGTTGTTCCGACAGTGCTCAGCCCAAAGAAAGGTGGAGGCTGGAGAATGTCCACAGACTTAAGGGCGATCAATAAGATTACCATTAGATACAGATTTCCATTGCCAAGGATGGACGACGTGATGGATTGCTTGAGTGGAGAAAAGTTCTTTTCAAAGATTGATTTGAAAAGCGGGTATCATCAGATTTGAATGAGAGAAGGTGATGAATGGAAGACAACATTCAAGATGAATGAGGGGCTGTATGAATGGCTTGTAATGCCATTTGGCTTAACGAATGCACCCAGTACTTTCATGAGGTTGATGAATGAAGTCCTGAAGGATTTCATTNCACCCAGTACTTTCATGAGGTTGATGAATGAAGTCCTGAAGGATTTCATTAGGAAATTTGTCATTGTATATCTTGATGATATATTAATTTTCAGCAAGACAACAACAAAACACTTAAAGAATTTAGTTGCAGTAATGAGGAGATTACAGCAGGAGAAATTGTTGATTAATATGAAGAAGTTATCATTTATGAGGACAAAACTCATTTATTTGGGTTTTGTTATCTCTATAAATGAACTAAAAATGGATCCAGAAAAGATAGAGGCGATTAAGAATTGGCCATCACCGAAGAGTGTGCTTGAAGTTTGAAGCTTCCATGGTTTGGCTAGCTTCTACGGGTGAGATCGGAAGAGCCAGTAATGAGGAGATTACAGCAGGAGAAATTGTTGATTAATATGAAGAAGTTATCATTTATGAGGACAAAACTCATTTATTTGGGTTTTTTTATCTCTATAAATGAACTAAAAATGGATCCAGAAAAGATAAAGGCGATTAAGAATTGGCCATCGCCGAAGAGTGTGCTTGAAGTTTGAAGCTTCCATGGTTTGGCTAGCTTCTACGGGGAATTCATCTGAAACTTCAGTGGAATTAGTGCACCAATGATGGATATGGTGAATAAAAGACACAAATCTTTTCACTGGACGGAGGAAGCAGAGAAGAGCTTCAATCTTCTGAAGAAGAAGATCACTGAGCAACCAATTCTGGTTTTGCCAGATTTTAGCAAGACATTCCAAGTCAGGTGTGATGTGAGTGGATTTGCAATTGGAGTGTCTTGAGCCAAGATGACAGGTCAATCACGTACTTCAGCAAAAAAACTGAATGAAGCAAAGATCAAGTACTCCACATATGACAAATAATTCTATGTAGTCATACAAGCATTAAAGAAGTGGAGACATTATTTGGTTCCCAAGGAGTTTGTTTTTTACAACGATAATCAAGCTTTGCAATTCATGACTCGACAAGAAAATTTGAACCAAAGACATGCTAAATGTGTTGAATACATGCTAAATTTACTTTTGTAATTAAACATATTTCTGGAACTGCTAACAAAGTTGTTGATGCTTTGAGCAGGAAATGTTTGCTTATGCAGGAATTCAGAGTCAAGACTTTGGGCTTTGATAAACTCAAATAAATGTACAGAGATGATCTAGATTTTAAAGAGGCATATGAGGCATCTAAGAATCCAATTCTTAGGGACAAAAGCCAATGGACCAAATATATGATCTAGAATGGATTATTATTCACGGGCAATTAGTTATGTATTCAAAAATGCTCCATGAGGGAGAATCTACTAAAAGAAAAACACAGTGGAGGATTGGTCGGACACTTCGGTCATGATAAGATGTTCTCAAAATTGAATGGCTCATATTTTTGGCCAAGGATGAGGAAATATGTCAAGATATTTGTGGGCAGATGTAGAATTTGTTAGCACACAAAAGGGAAAAGGCAGAACATAGGGTTATACCAGCCATTACCCATACCTGAAAGGTTGTGGGACGTAGTGAGAATGGATTTTATATTGGGGTTGCTAAGGAAACAAAGGGGATATGATTCAATCTTTGTGGTGGTAGACAGATTTTCAAAGATGGCACATTT
>CBVK0102607602.1:0-15885 GCA_900067695.1 Picea abies
ATCAATGTAGTAAGAACATCATGTCATATAACTTAACACATCATAATGAAGGAAAAATTTTTATCATCATAAAATCCAGATCACTTGCGAGCAAGTGTCCTCAAAGAATAATTTTTGTAAGTGCGCCAGAGTGGGATGTTACAGACTCATTTCATCGAATTGAAGCGTGAATGCATGATAAAAAAAAAAGGTGGATGATAATAGACAATGATATTTGAGGTTGTCGTTTAATATTTGTGCTATTTTCGTTTTCAAATTTGTCTCACAGACAAATTTAAAAGAGCCATCATTTGAAGAATTCGAGAACAAGTTTGCTTAGAGGTTTCCTTATCTACTGCATGCAATATCTGTTAGTGTTTAGGAGACATGGATTACATTGCATTCACAACCATATTAGTTTTATGTGTAAATGTGTATTGCTTGTGTATACCATTATATGATTATGAAGAAGGCTAATTATTGAATAGACTAACACAATTCAAATTGGTGGTTTTCCATGGCATGAGAATAGATTGATAATTTAATTATATCTAAGTTTGTTTTAAGCTGATGTGACCCATCGTGCTCCAGGAGCATTAGTTACAGGTTATTTTTATGAGGTCAAGTTGTGAAACTGACTACTAAAGACATTCAGTATATAGATCATTCTCTTATATAAATATTGAAATTTTCTCTTCCAGGGAATTCAACAGATGGAAGTGTATCCATAGGATGGTTTAGTATCAAGATCATGCTTCGAGAAGTCAAGAAGCGTCTATTGTACAAAGAATGTCAAAGATGGTCGGAAGCAGTTTTATCTATGATGTATGAAGTGGTAGCTTGAATATGATGGGAGAAAAAGAGAATGTCTATGAAGTTCATATATGGGTGTAAGTGCGTATGAGGACCAGTCAGACAAAGAAATATGACAAATTTTGTAATCATGATTTCAGTATTGTAAGTTTTTTTAATGTAAGCATTAAAGGAGGGTGTTAGATATAATATTCACATTAATGTTGTGTGCTAAGTTTGGGGATTGGCTTGAGGTTTTGTAGGAGATTGTTGAGATATTCTCTCAACCTAAATCTCCAAGATTAGAATTAGTTGGATCTCACTCCAACTATATATACATGTAATGTATCTGTGTGAGAGTGCAATAGAAATATTATTTGTGTGTGAATCTTGTGCAATGGATGCTCTCTATTTCTCTATGTACATTTGTATTGAAGTTTATCATAAGAAAAATGCAAATAACAAAATTTCCAAATATTGATAAATTGAGACAGCATATGAAGTCGAGGCGTCAAATATTATAAAATATTTTATCTTCAATATTATCAATTCCACCATTCCAAGCATGCTTCCAACATTCAAGTATCATAAAGGCAGTGATTCAAAGGGTAGAAAGTGATAGCACATACAAGAGGTTTCAAACATTTCAAAGGATCTTTATTTTTTAACCATCAATTAAGCATTTCGAGGCATGAAGATAGTATTTGATGAGGTTAAAGATGATAGTTGAAGACATTTTGATGGGGAAAGGGGTTTTTAGTAGGTTAGGATTTTTTTGGGACAACAAAGACTGTGTCCTTTTTAATGAAGCCCGTGAGGCTATTGTTTTTTTTTTTAGGTTCCAAGGATTAATCTATGGATTCACACTTCATACTTAACATAGCCATGTTCTTCTCTTCATTTTCTGTATTAAGTTTTCTCATATTTTCATAACTATTATTTTCTGTCAATTTTGTATTCATACTTAACATAGCCATGTTCTTCTCTTCATTTTTTGTATTAAGCTTTCTCATATTCTCATAACTATTCTTTTTGTCAATTTTGTATTCTGCAGTAAGATTAACATAGTTTGGAGATAACAATTTGGTACCACCACCACTACTGTCATATATGTCTTTATTGATTTGATGAATTTGCCATATTCTATAGAAACATATGCATATATCTGCAAGTTATTTTTATTAAATGTTAAGTTGTTGGATTCATAATTTATGCCTAGACCATGTACTTGTTTATTATTGGATTCATTTAAATTTCCAGCAAATTCATTTTCTTCATCTTAGCTTTGCAATGAGCACCTTACTTATTGTTGTGCCTGATATTTATTGTTCTTCTTATTTTCTTCCACATTTCATCCTCGATTATTGTTCTCTGTTGCATGACACTTTGTCCTCAATGGATTAGGCCTCTGATTTGAGAGATTTATAACCTTTACTCCAATCAACTGCCATTTAATCCTTAAACTCTATCTAGCCTGTTTTATATTGCTTATCATTCAAATATGGAATTCATGAGCTTAATGATGTGAGTTTTTTCTTAGTGATAATGGGCATTCAGTTGTCTTAAATCTAATGAGGGAGCATCATCGGGTCCAAGAACCATCTTTTGGCCTAAAATAGGCTTTTAAGATGTCTTAGAATTGTTCCTAAGCAACCGAGAACAATCTCAAGTTACAACATATTTTTGGCGTCGTTGTCAAGGATGAAGGTTCGAGATATTTTCCCTAGGATATGATAAAGACAAGTTTTGATTCTTGTTGGTGAACGAGAGTCTGACAACAGGCTACAAAAGAGATTCAAGTTTATCTTTCAATCAAGTCTTCACCTGGTGACTCCATTTTGATTTCAATCAGATTTTCAAGACTCCACTAGGAAGTGAGCCTTCTTGACAAAGAAATGAGGAATCATTGTGAAATGACCAGGTACCAAATGGAAAGTTTCTTTCAATAAGTGGTAGATTTGTTGATTTGTCCTTTACTATTCTTTCATATACATTAGAAAAAAGTTAGTTTCCATCTTGTACATTAAGAGGATCATAGGTTCAAAACCCCATCCCCTTTCTTGAAAAAAGAAACCATGTCTTCTTCTTACATTCCTCAAGTAGATAAGCCTCTTGTATATGTAGATTTTCTTAAACAAGTAGCTCATCTACATGTTCTTCAACTAGAAAAACAATCATGTGAAACATTTGAGAAAGAAATTCATATGCCTATTTCATCAATTACAGTTATACCTTATGATTAGCCCGCAAAGATTCATCCATGGGTTATAAACATGTATAAATTTCCGCCAATACTTCATGATTTCCCCACAAATTATCTCAAATATCTTCCTAAATTCAATGGAGAAGATGATGTTCTAGCAGAGAAGCACATGGTAGCCTTCCAAAACTTCACAGATTACTTGGATGTTCAACATGATGATGTTTACTCAGCCTTTGGAATGGGAGGTCAGAATATGGTTCAAAGATTTGGAAGTTGATTCTATTACTTCTTGGACTGATTTCCATGATATTTTCTTGCATAGCTGGGCTGAGAAGAAAACTCATCATCAATATCTCTCACAATTTTTTTCTATTAAAACAAAGAAAGATAGAACAGTTACAAAATTCAATAGAAGATTTGAAAATGTGTATCACAGTATGCCCAACGAAAATTTTCCTTCTGAAGCTACTGCCAAGGTGTACTATGCAATAGAACATCATCATGATTTGTCCGTGAGATCGGAAGAGCGGTTCAGCAGGAATGCCGAGACCGACCTGCCTTCCAAAACTTCACAGATTACTTGGATGTTCAACATGATGATGTTTACTCAGCCTTTGGAATGGGAGGTCAGAATATGGTTCAAAGATTTGGAAGTTGATTCTATTACTTCTTGGACTGATTTCCATGATATTTTCTTGCATAGCTGGGCTGAGAAGAAAACTCATCATCAATATCTCTCACAATTTTTTTCTATTAAAACAAAGAAAGATAGAACAGTTACAAAATTCAATAGAAGATTTGAAAATGTGTATCACAGTATGCCCAACGAAAATTTTCCTTCTGAAGCTACTGCCAAGGTGTACTATGCAATAGAACATCATCATGATTTGTCCTTTTATCTCAGAGAAAGGATGTCTCCAACTTTGGAACAAATGTCCATTGATGCTGCGAAAATTGAAAACAATCTATGGGATTGTGGGAAGCTACATAATCAAATAAAGAATGAGGATATGGATACAGAGGATCAGTGAGAAGAATATGAACAAGACAAATCAGAGATGCATTTATTTAATTCATATTGTTGAGAAACAAAAAGAGCCTTGAATTATTCCAAATCAACATGTTAATGATTGAGGAATTAATTTTTGCATAAATTTGTTAATTGATTTTCATGGCAAGGAAAAATAATTTACTGATTATGAATATGAACAAGATAACCACTATGGACATATTCATGAAATTTTTCAAGATGTAGTACTTTTGTCTACTTTGGAAAACAAAAGTCAAGATTTCATTTGGCAGATTGATACCTCTTCTCAGGACAATGATGGTGAGTTTCAAATAAATTTTGAAGCTTCGAGAAATTTGGTATGTGATAATGAATATTATAATGAATTTTTTCATTTTCAAGAAGATAAAGGGCTCTCAAATGCTTTGAAGATTTTTTATCATAAGTTAGAAAAAGGATGTGCCAAATCCTAAAGCAAATTTGCTAAATAGTTATGGAATGATTTTGTTTTTTCTTAAAAATTACACTTCAAAGGAAAACATTGCTCTTCGTAGTGATGAAAAGAAGATTTCAAGATTAACATATTCATAAATTTACAACAATTCACTACCTTTTTTATGAATATGATGATTATAATGTTGACTCTCAACAGAAGGAAAGATGGATTTTGTCATCACCATCTACAAAATTTTTTAACAACAATAAGTTCATATATGATAGTTATGAAAATGAATATATTGATGGTCTAAAACATGTGCAAACCACTCTTCTTAAAGATGAGGATCAATTTTATTTTCAGCAAATTGTTTTTCAGGGTTTCATGATTCAAAATTTCCTATCCAAGGAGACTATGAATAGATTCAAGAGAAGAAAATTTCCAAATCTTCATATTTTTTTGTTAGTGCACCAATATATGATTTATATACTTATGTTTAATTTGATGAATAATTCTTGACTCATGTTTGGGAAGATAAAAACCAGTTTTTTATTGACCAAAATGTTAATTCAAATTATTGTGAAGGATTCTTTGTTCAAGAATTTTCTCAGGAAAGTCAAGAGTATGACTCTTGTATGGTTATCGCCAATGAGGAAGAACATGTTTCTATTTCATCATGTGCAAAAGTGAATGGCATTGGACCATTGTATGATGAATATAAAGATCCTAATGAATATTTTTAGATACAAGTATTGTTGTCTCTCACCACTAAAGGTAAAACGCTTGAAGATATTAAATCATAATTTGTTGAGGGTTGTAAATATCAAGTAATTATTACATCTTATTCTTCTTCCTTTGTTTCATGAGAAGCACAAATGGAATATCCTGAATTTGTTAAGGAAGTAGTGGAATCATAGAGTACACCGAGGAAGTTTAGTTACCTGGACCAAGAAAAGGGATTCACTAATGACTATAAAGTCTTATTTCAAGTCCTTAAGGATTATTTTATAGTTTGGATTAAATCAAGAATGCTCGAGGTATTATCATTATTTGTTTTCATAGAAATTAAAAAAAAAAAAAAATAGGATTCTAAGTATGAATATTATGTTCATTTTATATTGTGGTTTTCAATTTTGTTTTCCTTGCAGGGAAATTATGCAAGCAATCATATTTTTGGTTTGAATTCAAATTCCCATGTGGATCCTACTCGGGAGACATTACCTATGTGTGATAAGGTGAGTTTTGAAGGGGGTGGAACTGTTGACTCTGAGTCGAAACAGTGGTTGAAACTTGCAGGCGAGGGAGGTGAGTTAGGTCATAAAGCCTGGAAACCTCTTTCCTCTCACAGAAAGATGGTGTTGGGTGATGATGTAGGCCTGTAAGATATTTCAGTGTTGTCATTATGTTCTCTGGTGGGTCATTTCATTTATTGGCCCTGCCCAAAGACAAATATTGGTCGATGGATGGAAAATCACTAGGAGCCTTTTCTAGGTTATATTTTGGTCCTCTATGTGCTTCCTCATGGGTGGTTTTGTTTTTTCTTTCATAATGAAATCGATGAAATTGTTATTTTGGAGGGGTTATGGTTAGTAGGAAAGGGTTACCTAATGTTGAAACTATGGACCCATTATTTTAGCCCTACCCAATACCATTTCCATTTTAGGCATGTGGGTGTTGTTGTTGGCTTTTCCCCTCGAATTTTGTGATAGAAAAGGTCTTATGGCAGTGGGAAACAATATTGGGAGATTCCTCCATATTGATCCTAATGTTTTGAGAAGCGAAGACAAAAGAGTGGGGCACATGCTGGTTGAAGTCGATATTCATTTGGGATTACTCTTTGAATTGGATATTTCAAGGAGGGGGAGATATTATTGTCAATCGATTGATTATTGGGGTATTTCATTTAGATGTACACATGGGGCACATGCTGGTTGAAGTCGATATTCATTTGGGATTACTCTTTGAATTGGATATTTCAAGGAGGGGGAGATATTATTGTCAATCGATTGATTATTGGGGTATTTCATTTAGATGTACACATTGTCGTAAAATGGGACATCTCCGTAAACAATGTTCTGGATTGGATAAGTTTGGTATAGCTATGTATTCTGCCTCTGAAGGTTGTTTAGAGGAGGAATCAAATGTGCAATGCCATTCTTCTTGAATCATAGAATTAGAGGTGGAGTTTGCTTGGAACAGAATGGATTTTTCTGGATATGTAGATGCTTTGCCAAAAACATGGCATTTTGAGGAGGACGCTCTGTTGGGTAAGTTACAAATTGTTACCCCTATGTTTTGTAATTTGTTGTCAGTTAGTGATAAGTACTACCTTCAAATCTAGGTCAAATAAAGTTTTCCTCCAGTTAGAGGTGTTTCTCATTTGGATTCATATTTAAAGAATGATTTTGTAGCAATTGACAATGCAAACCCTGGGTTCCAAGATAATTGACCTATGTTAGAAGAGTCCAAAGGGTTATCCTAAAAAAATAGATATTTGTAAGGAAATTTTGGCCCTAGGGTTGGTATTATCTCAAAGTAATTTAGTCTATATTTTAGAGTCTTTTGGGGGTTTTGAGGAAGTTTTGGGTAGGGATGTTTTAAATCCCAGGAAGAGTTGGATATTTTCAATGATCTTATCTCTTCTTACTCTGACATTGTCAAGAGAGATCCGTTAGATGTATTTAATGGAGTAGGGTGCAATATGGTTATCAAGTCTTCTAAAGACTCTTCTGTCAATACATTTTATCAAAATGTTGTTGATCTAAACATTGTTTTATGTGGTGGTTTGGGGGGGAATATTTCTCTGATTAAAACTAGAAGTGCTAGGAAGATTAAAATGAAATAGGAAGAGACTAGAGAGGAGGATTCTTCTGTAAAATTTGGTCCCAGGGATCTTATAGAAAACAAATCCATTACTAGGGGTAAAAAATGATCCCGGTTTCTATCAACATAAGGGGAGTTGGAGGGGCTCCAAAAATTTCTTCCCTCAAGCGTTTGCTCGAATTAGTTGGTCAGGATATTCTTGTTGTTCAGGAAACTATGGTTTCGGCTAAAAAATCTCGAGGTTCATTTGCAAAAATTCTTCCTCATTACATTTTCTATGCTATGAATGTTAATGGTCAGTTTGGTGGTCTTTTAGTGGCATGGAACCCTCTAGTCACAAATTTTTATTCCTTTTCAATTGATGTAGGTATTTTGCTGGAATTTTTGGTGATATATCATTGTCAACCAATTTCCATTATCAATTGTTATGCTTCATTTTCCGCTCATGTATATTTGTTGGAATGGGTGGCCTCTTCAAGGGTATTGAATGGTGGAAATGTGGTGTTAGCTAGTGATTTAAATCTAATTCTTATAGCTCAATATATCTAGGGAAGTAAAGCAAGGTTGGATCCCCTTGGTTCCTTTTTCTGTGATTTTTTCAAAATACATCAACTTATTGATATTGAGTTAGTTGTATTGTCCCCTACTTGGAGCAATAGACAGAGTGGATGTGACGTAGTGGGTAAAATTTTGGATATGTTTCTTTTTTATGAATTTTTGGTAGGTTTTATGTCTAAGTATTGCTCTTGGACTATTACCTCTATGCTTTCGGATCATAACTTGATAGAGCTTCAATTGTCTGTTAAAGAAGATTTTGTTAGATACCCTTTTAAGTTTAATTCAACTTGGTTCGAGGATTTGGATTTCATTCAGTTAGTTAAGGACCATTGGAATTGTTATGTTTATGTTTAAGGTGACTCATATCTGACCTCGTTGGTCAAGAAATTAAGTTCCTTAAAATCTAAATTCATAGGATGGGAGAGAGATAAAAAAAAGGCATATCAGACAAGATATTTTAAAAATTGAGGAGTAACTAGAATTATTTTATGCTCATTATAACTCTGGCTTTTTTTTTTTTCTTCAGATTCTAACCTTCAACATGTGAAACATCTAGAAGACAGAAGGATTCATATTCTTTCAATTGAAGAAGAAACTTGGAGGCTCAAGAGAAAATCCGTTTGGATTTCTGGTGGAGATAAGAACACCAAATTATTTCATAAGTATGCAAGTTTTAGAAGGAGTATAAATTCAATTTGGGATTTATCTGATGATGATGGTAATGAAGTTTTTGGCCAGAAGGAATTGCAAAAAGTAGAAATTAAGCATTTTAAATTTTTATTTCAAGATCCAAAGGAGGTAAAAAAAAATTATCAGCTCAAACTTCTGGAAGTCTTTCCTGCTCTGTTCTCTACTAAGGAAGATGGAAAAATAAGTGATTATGTTAGTCTGAATTTGATCAAATATATTCTAGAAATTTTTGCTAAGGGTAAAATTCTTGGACCGAATGGTTGGTCTGTGGACTTTTTCCTAGTTTTCTTTGATATTATTAGACAGGATATTCATAAGGTGGTTGAGGAAACTATATTGAATGGTAATATTTATGGTGTTGTCAATACTAATTTTGTGTCTCTTATTCCTAAGAAGGATAAACCGGCTAGTTTTCATGATTTTCTTCCTATTTCTCTTTGCAATCTTATATACAAGATCATCTCAAAAGTCATTTTTGCTAGATTGAAATCGGTTTTATCCAAAGTTCTTTCCAAAGAGCAGTTCAGGTTTCTTCAGGGAAGGCATATTTCATACACTATTTGAGTCGTGCAAGATACAATCCATAGTATTAAATCAAAGAACAGTAAGTCCTTGCTCCTTAACTTGGATTTGCATAAATCCTATGACAATGTAAATTGGGACTTTCTCAGGTTTATTTTACTTCAAATTGGTTTAAATATACAAGTAGTAAATTGGATAATGGAATGTGTTAGTTATGATTCGTTTGTCATGTTGATCAACGGTGGTCCAACTGAATTTTTCAAAAGTTCTAGAGGCTTGAGATAGGGGTGCCCCATGTTTCATTTTTTATTCATTTTATTAATGGACGGTTTAAGTAGATTAATAGAGAAGGAAAAATATGTGGGCATAATCCTGAGAGTAAAGATTTCAGTTCGGGTTAGAATTACCCATTTTTTGTTTTTTGATGATGTCTTGTTGTTTGGATGTGGGATGGCTTCTGAGTGGAGGGATTTTCATAGAATATTATGTATTTTCTCAAATGCAACAGGGTTATCGATAAATATAGACAAGTCTTCCTTTTACTCACATGCAGTGGATGATGATACTTTATTTCTCGTTAAAGATTTGTTTAGCATCCAAGTTTATGAACTGGAGTTAGGGTTTAAGTATCTTGGGTTTTTATTGAAACGTAATTGTTATTCAGTTGTTGATTGGCTTTGGTTACTAAATAAAGTGGAGAAGAGAATTGGCTTATGGTGTCATATATGGATCTCATTAGGTAGAAGGCTTATCTTGGTGAAATATGTTTTGGAAGGTTTTCCTGTATATTGGCTTTCAGTCACAAAAATACCAAGGGTAATTCTTGATAAAATATGCATAAGAATTTACAACTTCTTGTGGACAAGGAAAAAAGAAAAAGAGAGTTTTCATATGGTGTCTTGGTATAAATTGGCTCATCCTAAGTCTGATGGGGGTTGGGATTTAAGGAATTTGAATGTTTTTGGTATAGCTTTGGCAGCTAAAAGTCTTTGAAGATGCCTCTTTACAAATAGTCTTTGGAGCATGGTCATTAAAGAAAAATATATTCTTTCTTAGACTGTTGATGTGTGGTTCAGGCATTTTCCCAAAAACACTAAAGGAATTCTACCTCTTGGAAATGGTTGATGAGTGTGGTTCATGTGGTAAGTCAGTGGTTGGCATGGATTCCAGGCAATGAGTGGAGAATAAATTTGGGTGAAGACCCAATCATAGTGAAAATTAACACTTATAAATTGTCTCAGAAAACTTTGCATCAACTTTACTCCAAGGGTATTTTCTATTTGGCTCAAGCTCATACTAGGCCCAATTCCAATCTCCTTTTGTCTAAGTGGTTGAAAGAAGATGATCTTCTCCTTCAAGGGGAAACTAGAGAGGAATGGAATGATTATACTTGAGTATCATCATCAGGTGGAATTTGTTTATCTAATCAAGTTGACATAATTAGTTGGTCAGGGAATGTCAACGATGGACAAATCACAGTGGGTTCTTCCTATGAAGCCTTGATGTCTTACAAGTAGCAGGCGAAAATTGATTGGTGGACTTCTTTGATTTGGAAGTGGGATATTCCAATCAAAATTAATCTCTTTATTTGGATTATTTTAAATAATTCGATTTTAACTTGGGATAATCTCTATAGCAGAGGATTTTCTGGTTCAGGTCATTATGCTTTGTGTGGTTCTACAGATGAAAATATTGATCATATTATGTGTCAATGCAGGTTTGTTCAAGAAGTCTGGAAGGTGTTGGGTATTATTACAAAGTTTGTTTTTCTTTGGAACGAAAGTTCAACTGGGTTATGCTTTCGATTTTGGCGTAGGAACTACATAAATTTCTTAGAGTTGCCATGCTATCTTGCTTGGGAGATCTAGAAATCAAGAAATCGAAATTTTTTTGAGAATAAGTTCTCACCCCCTTTGGTGGTTTCCTTTAAAGCTCTTAGTCAGTTCAATGACTTCTCGGGTAGCAGAAAACTCAATTATGGTTGTAGGCCCCTTTATCCAGTTTTTTCCGATGACTTAGCCATTGTTTTTTTTATGGTTCTTCTTATCTAGATGGAGCAGTATGTGCATGTGGTGCAGTTCTTAAACTTCTAGATGGTGTGGCTTTCCTTTTCAGATTAAATGTTGGAAGAGGTACAAACTCAAAGGCTGAGTTGTTAGGTATTTGGGTGTTGTTATTTTTTGCCCAAGTATAGATGATAGATCAACTTCATGTAGTTGGTGATTCGAAATTGATGATAGATTGGGTGTTGAACAAATGTTCTTTTAAGGCGACAGCTTTGGTCTTCTTGGAGCAAAGAATTTGCTCTTTGAAAGAAGAATTCTCCAGGTTGAAATTTTCCCACATTTACAGGGAATTTAATATGGGAGGGGACAGATTGGCTTCTCAAGCTTCTTCTTTGGAAGTAGGAAAGATATTTTCTCAACATTGTGTGGGTGGAGTGGTTTGGAATGAATTTGTCATTCCTCTCTTCTAATTTTTCTGCTTTGAATAGTGTTTTTCTCAGTTTTTTGACTGGTGTCTGGGGGTGAACTTTGTTTCTGAGGTTCTTTCTGTGCATGATAGTACTCTATGTTTTATATGCGAAGTTGTAATTTTTTTTCTTTCGAAAGAAGACTATGATGTCTCTCTAGAGACCATGGTTGTAATTTATTTTTATATTCTAATGGAATATAAGTACTTTTTTCCTCGATGAAAAAAATATTGAAACCATGAGGTAGCTCCATTTACCATTAGCCTAAAAGGTTTTTCTAAACAGTGGTAGCTAAAGAGAGCATCTACCTCGAAGTTCGTTAACCTTTGACTTTTGAGGGTCCATCTGAAAGGCGATATGGGGAATTCAAATAATTTTTCCCAATCTCGGTCGAGGATACGAGGTTTAAAAAACTAACTTATTAGCGCATCGATTTAACTTGTGGTTGATGAGGTATGCGAGATTGGAAGGTATGATTTATAGTATGAATAGGTACCTCTCCTTTCATTTTTGGAGGAAGCATTCCAGATATATTTTCTTGATTATTTGTAGGCCTACACTCACAACAAGTAAACGATGTTAAAAAAAAATCTATCTTTTCACAATCAAACTAGCTATTATTCTTCAATATGTGTGATCAACATCTTACCCAATGGTGGTCTATAAAGTTGACATAGTTCGATGCAGGTTGGAAGGCATGGATTTCGATATATGTTTGATTTTACTGTTGGAAACTACAAATATTATGTTCAACGATCCAAGGGTTTAAGGATCCAACAGATTCAATATGCAGTGATACAACGATACAACAATCCATGGGTTCAACGATCCAACAGATTTGATATGCAACAATTAGGGAATTTAATATCGAGTGATCTAATTTGATATGCAATGAATTTGAAACGTAGACATTGCCACGTAAAGTGAAACATCCAGGCTAGGGAGTGGAGATAAATGGAAATGCCCACTCCTTTGTTTATGAGCAAAATGTGTCCAAGCGAAATGGAGCGGCATTTTCACACTAGCCCGCACCATCCAAACATGGTTATAGAAATCCGACACCTGGCCATGATTATTCTATGCCCACACCATTCAAACGTGGTATTCTAAAATGATAAAGGAAAAAATGCTCAAGATTAGGTTTTGAGTTTAATCTCATCCCTCCTTTCTTGACAACGACGAAGAATATTCAGAGTTCATTAAATATTGGTCATCCACATAATATTTATTATTAAAAGAACCTATATTTTGGAACCCCATTTCCAATTTAGGGATGCATATCAACGTAAATATATTAACCTTCCTAATACTTGTCTTAGAGGTCAAATTCTAGACCAAAGATTTATGACTATCGCAGACTAACCCACCCCACTATTCAGCCAATTAAGCACCTCAAGCACTATAAGATCAAAGGTTTACTCAAATGAAGGATGAGTGCAAGGGGTTTGTGAAAACTCTTACACTAATAACCATGATGCAATCCAAAAGGTTTAATCCAACAAGTTAGTGATTTGTATTGCATGGTGTCCAACAAGCTCACAACATCAAAGAAATGGTATAATCAAACTTGAACACCTCACCCCTCAAGTTAATAATAGGAGGGTGCACTCCCCACCTCCTTGGAAAATAAAAGAATCACGACCTTGAGAATTCCTAGAGAAAACCTAAATTTGTACCATACATGATTGTTTTGCAATTGTCATTGAAGCCTCATCAAGCTTGAGCTCTTTTCATGGTCTAGCTATGCTAAGTGATAATGTTGTGTTCGATAAAATGGATTCCATTGCTACTCTTACGTAATGAGAGTATCATCATGGAATATCATGGAACTCGTAAACCTAGTTATGGTTTATAAGAATAAGATTTTGTTTCATAATCTTGCAATTTTTGTTCACAAGAAGCAAAAACTTATGGGTTTATTTTGAAGAGTTCTTTGAATTGCATTTTGTCAAATGTGGTCGTCTTTACCTCTACTCATGAAGATGATACAGGACATGTTGCGACCCATGTGTTGCCTCCATTTCTTGTTGTGGTTATGCATTGTGATGCAGCCCCCCCACTCTCCTTCAGGCTAAGCGATCTCTCGGTCAAGGATCTTCGATTCTCTGAGCCAAATCGACGCTCTGAAACCTTAATGGTCTCACTTGTGATTAAACACAGTCCCTTTTGGCTTTTGGTGCAATCTTATGATACTCACAACCTATTCCTTCGCGCTTCTGAAATATCAAGTTTCAGGCGCTAGCTCCTTTTCCATTAGCCCCTTCCTGCATGTGACCTCGGGCTATGTCCTCACGTAAGCACGTGATTGCGGGGTGGCCAAAAGTGGTTTGAGACCACACCACTTTTCTCCCCGCAATTCACTACCAATTGCCACGTATCCCTTTGGCAATACCATGGTTTCGATTGCGGCCCGCTCTCAAATTTTTAAAGTCCGAGCACTTTTTGTCCCTGCAAATCAATGTGACCTTTTGATCTTGTGATCTCGAGCAGTGCCTCTTGACCAACGACTGAGATCTGCCTCCTTTCCTTCCTTCTCTCTGGATCATGCGTTCTCATATCCTTATGATCTATCGACATGTGTCCCTTTCAAATCAACGGTCATGATTTGCTTCGACAATCCGAGCTTCGGAGTTTTCAACTCTTTATCTTCACTTTCTCCCAGAATGCTTTCATCCAGAATTCAGGATCTGTCGACGCGTGTCTCTCGCAGATCGATGACTACGATTAGCTTCAGCTCTTCGAGTTTCGGGAGTTTCAAACTCTTGCGCACTCGTTCCTCCCGAAGTGCTCTCTCCCGAAGACAACGGATTTCTGTCATGTGTCCTCCTAAATTGGACGGCTACGATTCACTTCATTATTCGAGCTTCGGGAGTTTCAATTCATGCACACTCGCTTTCTCATAATCTACAAAATCTGAAGTTGTAGATCTTGCGCCACCTGTCCCTCTGGATGATGAACGGTCCCTAATCGCTTCAGGACTTCAAAACTTTAGCAAGTTCGCTCTCCTGTGCACACAAAGGATTAAGACCTGTGCACTTTACCTGGATCGAACCACTGTCGATCCTTGCGCTCAAATCCGACAGTTGGGATCCGTTTCCTCCTCAACGCTCACCTTCGCTTTCCTAGACGTTGATCTAACGGTCCAGACCTCTTCCAACAATAGATCCAACGGTTTTTGTCGCTCCTCCTCCTGAGTTTTTGATTTCTTCCGATTGGGAAGAGTTTGTAAGTGTTCAAAGGTTTTGGACCTTGAACTTCCTCCTGTGAACCCAACTATCTTGGGTCTCATCTTCGCTTCTTGGGACGCTATCCCTCCTAAGCTTGGTTCCTTTGAGAATTTTGATCTCCCACGCATTCCTTGCGTTCCTTGGATCTTGACAAACTCAGATCGAAGGATTTCTTCAAAATAAATTATTCCCACACTCCTTGTGCTTCTCTATTCTGGTTCTTCGACACTTAGTTTCTCCTTGACTCTGTGCACTCCTTGCACTTGGTCTAAGTTCCTGTCGTTCCTTCTAAACTTCTCTGAGTCAATTCAAGACTATGTCGACGCACTCCTTGCGTACAAGATGCACTCCTTGCATACGAGTTCTCAAAAGAGAGACGATTGGAACTTATCCAATTCGTCACAAATTCATATGATCAACTATAGATAATCATTCATGAACAAAATGAACTAAAACACATACATAATATATCATTCACCCAATCACACATCAAAATGAACATTGTCCAAGGAATTGGAACAATTATGTATGTTTTATTCATTCATGAAATAAATTACATAGTATTATAGTTCTTCATTGCACCTTTCTTCTACTCTCCTCTACTATGCTCTCTCTGCTCTCTCTAATACAATACAACAACAAAACAAAACTATCTAAGGAGTGGCTCCTCGAGCTCTTCTCCGTCATGTTTGCAACCTATCCTATCAATTTCTAGTGGTTACCTACTTTGTCCTATTACAATAACTATCAATTATTACCAGATAAGAGCTGACACTCTTTATCTGCAACTCCTTACAGTCATACACGACTTTACAAACACGATATATTTAAAAACGTTGTTTCCAAAATATCTCAACAACTCGTTCTGTTTCTGAGTTAAATGTTGATTTGAAATTATATCATGTTGAGATGTCATATCCCTGCCTCCACGCTTACTTCTTTGACTTTGAAGGTGATTCTCCTGCATCATACTCCTTTGGCTAAAATATTCATGGGCTCCTATCCATGAGCTATTGTATTTTTTTTCCATGCTTTAAATTATCAGGTTCAATGACCCAACTTGAATCTTCCATTGGATGATATTTCCACTTCACTAAGCATTCAGGATATGTATTCCTCCTGTTCTTCTTTCCAACTCTTTGTTCTATGATTTTCTCCATCTGAGGTTTTTCT